>CM030362.1:58847505-59137112 GCA_017893485.1 Hemerocallis citrina | reverse complement strand
GCTCATCCCAAATCGAGAGTTGGGACGGTCGACTGCCATATTGCGCAGTCGACCATCAATTGCTTTTGCTTGCTTCTGTTGTTGCTTCTTCTTCTTTCTATTGACGCTTTCTGACCTCCTTCGCTTCATTATCTTCTCTTCATTTCGAACCCAAGTATGCAAGATATACGCTCAACAATCTCTACAACGGATTGCATAGACATACTATCAAAAATATGTGATTAATCACCTCTAGACTCTTTTGTTCTCCACTTGTTAACGAACTCGGTTCAGTGACTTTTTTAGCTAGTTGAATCAATCTTCCACCTCATCTCACCAATCAGTATGTCCCTCAAGGGCACACCTCAGTAGGCATTAACACTGAGGTGCCACCCTCCGCATGAACTCCACTTACCCCGAGACACTCTCCACCTTTTGATGGTATTCGAACGTCGTGGTCTGACTTCGATGATTCTAGTGGCAGCATACTAGATAACACTTTAGGAATAACGAGCATATAAACTCTTTTGCAAGAATTCTGATTCCCATAAAGCTTGTAGAGGTTGTTTTGACTTGGTCCAACACCCCTATTTTCGAACATCACCTTACGACGACCATTCTAAACAGACAAAACTCTATCTCGAGCTGTGTACCTACAGTCGTATGCTTCCATAGTTGCCAAGGGTATCAGACTTCCCTTATAGGGTACATGTTTTTATCTGACATCTCCAACTCAATTTTTTCCTCACCAACTACTTCATAAACCTCACCAGTACTCGTTCTCACACAATGGTCCATTGTTGACTTGTAAGTAGAAACTTCTTCCTCTTGGAGCAAATACGGGTAGAACTACCCGAATCAAGAAATCAATTAAATCCATATCTAAAAAATTTGAAACAAGAAGACAATCAAAAAATTTCATGTGACTATTAACTACTAACAATATTGACACTCTTCTGATTTATCAACTTGTGACAATCCTTCCTGTAATGCGCATCTTTCTTGCAATATCGGCAACGGATCACACATTTATGTGCACTTTCTCATTCAATTGAAGGATCTTTCACTGCTAAGCAACTTGTGGAGGTAGACGACGATTTCTGAGTTTCTTCCTAAGTTGATATTCCTTCAAGCCCTTGATCACCTCAGCCACTAAAAGATTTTCCTTGGCAACTTTTCCGTGTAGCATGGTAATTATCAAATACTCGTACAATTCTGGAAGTGAATATATCAAGTTCAAAGTTGTACTATCTTCATTTTGATCATTTGCGTTTATCGCTCTCAGTTCAAATAACACTTGATTGAACTCTGTAATATAATCTTGAAAAGCGATACCTTCCTTCATTGAGAAAAAAACAATTTGATCTTCCAGTACATCCGATCTAATAATGACGATCTCAAGTAGTCAGTTTTCAGTCTTGCCTACAAACTCGCTGCACTTTTCTCCTTAAGTTGCACTTGACATCGCCTGCTAGTGATAATCGGATTAAACTTAGGGCTCTTAGGAAAATCCCATCCCACACCTACTTCCTGATGTCAGATGGTTTTCCTTTATCTCCCTTCAGGGCTAGATGTAAACGTTCTTGAACCAGTATGTCATACATGTCCACTTCCAGTGATTAAAGTTGATCTTTCCGTCGAATTACTTGATCTTCACGTAGCTCCGACCTGTCATCTTCACCAAGGAACTCTTCAATCGAAGCTCTGATACCAATTATTAGGAATTTAGCGTAGCGGAGTTGAAACTTTAGTAGCGAGAAGCGGTAACTGATATGAAAGTTAAAGATTATAATGGGAGAGTTGGGTTGTCATTTGTAAACATTCAACCATCTAATCTCAATCGTTTATTTTAAAGTGGGAGTTCTATTAATCATTCATTTACTCATCTGTTGTTAGTTACCAAGATAGCCTTAAAGTTCAATTTTATTTACGACATAATTATTTACAAAAATGACATTCATATAAAATAAAAGTTCACTAGAGGTAATTTTTAAAGAGTATATGATGAGTAAAGATATGTCTCAGGTTCGATGCCAGATTACGTCTTATTATTATTATTTTTATTTTAAAAAATAGATTATGTATCACACGTGCAGAATAGTAGTGATAATTAAGCTTTGAGAGAGATGACTAAAGTAAATAGCATAATTATATGCTAACTTGTTCGAGGGAATGCCACAATGAGTTATGCGGCACACTGATATGGATAAATTATGTTTGTGACTTGTGAGGCAAGGAGGTCATTTGATTTGACTAAGTGGTCGCCGAGTTGAAAGCCATCAGTTTTGGGCTGTTGCTTGCACTATTGCAAGCGACTCTTCTAGACATCTGGCTTTTTGCATGTTGAGCATTCTAGATGGATTCTGGTAATGCGACACTTGTTTATGAGCGTACAACTTTGCTGCACATGAGCTTTGTGCTGATTGTTCTTACCCATGGATTGAGATATTTTCTCACAATTTAGACTTTTCATGACCCTCGATCAGATGATGTACTTGACTTTTCGACATTTGAAGTTTCATCTTTGCTGCAATTTGATCCAAATTAGAGCATCTGAAGAAGTCTGCTAATTGCTAAAGTAAAGACCTAGCTCAATGCTTCCTCTGTGGACTTTGAATACGTCATGTGAATGTTGGAGTTGAGGATGGAGCTTGAGCTTTAATAGCGAGAAGCGTTGCTTTTCTTATTGCTTTAGCTAGCAAGATGTCATCTGAATGTTAAAGATTTAGAACACTTCCTATGGTCTTATTCAAAGTCCACAGAGGAAGCATTGAGCTAGGCCTTTAGCAATTAGCAGACTTCTTCAGATGCTCTAATTTGGATCAAATGGCAGCAAAGATGAAACTTCAAATGTCGAAAAGTCAAGTACATCTGATCATCTGATCGAGGGTCATGGAAAAGTCTAAATTGTGAGAAAATATCTCAATCTATGGGTAAGAACAATCAGCACAAAGCTCATGTGCAGCAAACTTGTACGCTCATAAACAAGTGTTCCCAGAATCCATCTACTCAACAGTCAACACGCAAAAAGCCAGATGTCTAGAAGAGTCGCTTGCAATAGTGCAAGCAACAACCCAAAACTGATGGCTTTCAACTCGGCGACCTCTTAGTCAAATCAAATGACCTCCTTGCCTCACAAACATAATTTAACCATATTTAGTAGTGTAACGCATAACTCATTGTGGCCTTCTCTCGAACAAGTTGACATATAATTATGCTATTTACGCTAGTCATCCCCCTCCAAGCTTAATTATCACTAGCAATCTGCACGTGTGATGCACGTTCTTTTTTTTAAAAAAAATAAATAAATAATAAGATATAATCTGGCATCAAACCCGAGACATATCTTTACTCATCATATACTCTTTACAAATTACCTATAGTGAACTTTTATTTTATATGAGTGACACATTTGTAAATAATTATGTCGTAAATAAATTTAAACTTTGTGGGAATCTTGGTAACTAACAACAGATGAGTAAATGAATGATTAATAGAACTCCACTTAAAAATAAACTAGTGATTTACACGTGTGATGCATGGTTTAATTGAACTTTTTTTATATAGTAAATAATAAGACGTAATCTGGTATCGAACCTGAGACTTTCCTTTACTCATCATATACTCTTTACTGTAAATAAATGATTAGTATAACTCTCACTTAAAAATGAATGACTGAGATTAGATGTTGAATGAATGTCTACAAATTACAGGTTGTCTACAAATGACAACCCCAACTCTCCCATTATAATAATAAAAAAAAATAGTTGAGATTAGATGGTTGAATGTTTACAAATGACAACCCCAACTCTCTCATTATAATATTAGAGATTAGAGATTTCGGAAGGATTATTTAGCCCAAAATAAATAAATAAATAAATAAATTTGAAAGTTGAGACTAGTTTTAGGCATGATTTTTAATCATGATTTGAGATAAGAGGGATGTATTTGATTAAAACAAATTATTTACAGGGAGTTTATTGTTACTAGTAATTTACATGTGCGATGCATGTCTTTATAAATATATATATTTTAAAAAAAATTCGACGTTGTCTGACATCAAACCTAAGACCTCCTTTATATTAGTTATGCATGTGCATTGCACGTGTTTGTTGGATTACAATGCACATGTTTGTTTGGTTACAAATAAAATTTGTTTGGTGACAAACTCTCCCATTAAAATAGTAGAGATATATATTTTAAAAAAATTTCAACGTTGTCCGATATCAAACCTAAGATCTCCTTTATATTAGTTATGCATGTGTATCGCACGTGTTTGTTGGATTATAATGCACGTATTTATTTAGTGACAAACTCTCCCATTAAGATAGTAGAGATAAACTATAAAGTAATGTGAAATTTTATAATTAAGGTAGTCCATTGGCCATGATAGCTTTCAAGCCTTTCAGAATTCAGATTTCGGCTTTAATTAGAAAGCCTACGGAAATTTTGCCGTACTGCCCTACTTTATGAAAATATTTAGCCGTCTGTCCTACTTCCCAAAACAATTAGACATATGCCCTTGTTTAGGACACGTCAGCAACAAACATTATTGGGAAAAACGGCATAGGTTATTTCGATGCCGTTCTTCCCAATAACGGCATCTGTTTGAAAAAAAAATTGCATGCCGTTATTTGGAATAACGGCATCAGTATATTTGTCTTACAAGTGTGAATCTTCTAACTTTAAAAAGTTCCAAGTGTGAAAAAAACTTATAAACAATGCCGTTATCCTGAATAACGGCATTCGAATGACTGATGCCGTTATTGGAGATAACGGTATCAGTTATATATCAATATGCACTCTTGCCATTGTTCGGAAACAAAAAGAATTAATAAAAAGTAAAAAAAAATAAAAAAAATTTATAACTGATGCCGTTATTTGGAATAACGGCATCAGTTATAATTTTTTGTAACTTTTTTTTTAAAACTTATATATATACAAACAACCATGCATTAAACTTGGATTGACTGTCTTGATAGCTAATTGAAGCATTAATGGTAATGGAGGCCAATATTTTATTATTGGTCAGAAATTAATTAATGGCATATATCTAAGATCCGATTACAAAACGATTGCAATGCTAATATTACTGCCTGCAAATCCTGAAATATATACAAGTAATACTTAGTGTTGGGCTACTGACAAAATACACCTCCAAATACAGTCAGAGTCAGAAACAAAATACGTACAGTACAAGAGGGTAGTGGATGTATTTCAGTGCGAGCTACTCCCACCACAGTTGTGTAGCTGAGGCCTAATCTCTAATTTAATAATAATTACACTTGTCTAATCGCTTGTTTAGTGATGTTTTGTGGGCAAAGGGGATTAGCGGCATGCAGTTGCTAGTTTTTTCGATTTTCGACTCCTTTAATTACTACTACTACTACTACTCTCTTTTCCATTGGAACAATATCTCACTTCTAATACTCAAATAATTATTTCATATATATTTTATGGCTCTGCTTAATTTAATTTAGTCAGAGATTGATAACAATCAGTACATGTCATGTCTTTAACTATACGAGCTCTATATATACCCGCGGCTACTCTTCATTCTAAAGCAAACACAACGTCTTCTCCTCCTCCTCCTCCTCCTAAATCCTTCTCTTCATCAATCTCTATCCAAACAAATATACCATTCAATTCAATCTCACTTTCTCTCTCCCTCTCTTCTGCTATATATATATATATATATAGGGAAAAAGGGGTATGAGCAACTTGCTCATTTAGTAAATAAGCAATTGATGATGTGGCATACATGTGATTGGAAATCTTTAAAAGGGTTAGTTGTCCAATGTATCACATGCATGCCACATAATCAACTGCTCATTTACTAAATGAGCAAGTTGCTCATATCCCTTTTACCTATATATATATATATATATATATATATATATATATATATACACACACACATTATTCTTTCTTCACTATCTCCATTCGACATTAATCCAAATCATCATCATCATCATCATCATCATCATCATGATGTTGTCAAAGAAAGCTACATGCAACTCTCATGGACAGGACTCTTCCTACTTCCTTGGTTGGCGAGAGTATGAGAGGAACCCATTTCACCCCACCCTCAACCCCTCTGGCATCATACAAATGGGTCTTGCCGAGAATCAGCTTTCATTGGACCTTCTTGAATCATGGCTGTCTGTATATATATAAGTTTTAAAAAAAAGTTAAAAAAAAATTACAACTGATGCCGTTATTCCAAATAACGGCATCAGTTACATTTTTTTATTTATTTATACTTTTTATTAGTTCTTTTTGTTTCCAAACAACGGCAAAAGTGCATATTGATATATAACTGATGCCGTTATCTCCAATAACGGCATCAGTCATTCGAATGCCGTTAATTAGGATAACGACATTGTTTATAAGTTTTTTTCAGACTTAGAACTTTTTAAAGTTAGAAGATTCACACTTGTAAGACAAATATACTGATGCCGTTATTCCAAATAACGGCATGCAATTTTTTTTTCAAACAGATGCCGTTGTTGGGAAGAACGGCATCGAAATAACCTATGCCATTTTTTTCAATAACGTTTATTGCTGACGTATTCTGAACAAGGGCATATCGCTAATTGTTTTGGGAAGTAGGGCAGACGGCTAAATATTTTCAAAAAGTGGGGTAGTACGGCAAAATTTTCAAAGCATACAGACGCGTAAGATTGTCTCACCTCATCGTCAAGTTGCGAGACTAGCAGCAACTAGACTAAAAAATATAGCTTGAGAGAGGACGTCGTCAGCAGTGCCGAGACAGTGATCGTGAAATCGAATTCCCGAAGAGCCTAAACCTAGTTTTGAATAGCAGCAGGCTCTAATGGTGACTGTGAGTTTCTCTCCCTCTCATCTTTTCCTTCTGATTGTTTCCCATTCTTGTTTTGTTAGGGTTAAGGTTTTCTATCTATTTAATAGGTGATTTAATCATGGAAGTTGGATTATTTATAGATGTGAAGGTGATATATCGGGTTTTTGGAGTGTTTAGGGAATTTGAGTAACTTTAGGGAAGAAATTTTGTATCCAGTGTGTTGGTGGTCTACCTTCATGAATGAATGTATTGGAACGAGTTTGTTAGTAGTTGGTGAAGGATTTGAGTTAGAGACGTTCTTCTGATGGATGTAATTGCTACAATTGAATTTGAGACATAAAAGTAGACACCTCCGAACCTTGAGATGGTAATAAGTTGAAACAAACAGGCATATAGATAAACTGATTAAATTGTGGAAACTGTAGATGTTGCCATTGATGGAAATAGTGACCGTTAGTAGGGAGGGGTTGTACAAACTGAAGGGGAGATAGACGATGTCGACACTGACAATTCGGGAACAACCCAAGGACAATTTTCTAGTAAGAGAGATTGCAAACTCTAGGATTTAGTGGCATTCTACCGTAGAAGCAATCAGAGAGATTCCACTATCAACAATCAAAGAGTACAATTATAGCGAACTATGTCCCTTACGCATGTCATCACGAGATGGGACTGATCAATCTTGTTTGGAGCCTTCGGACTCTCCCAACTGCATCCGGCTCTACCATATTCTTTGGCTAATACAAGGGAACTCAACAGTTAGCTCGATTTAGACAAGGATCCATTCATAGAATGTTTTTATCTACAAGAACATGTGAGTTATAGAAAGGGAGAGAACCCCTTTAGGAACGAGAGTCCATCTTTATTTATAGGTGTCAAAAGTTAGAACTTACTAGGTTTTATCGCTCATGTACAAAATACTGCTAATGTAAACTTAACCCTAAGTAGAGAATTTTCCAAGAATATCAAAAGATTAAGTTTACCAACAAGTATGCAAATTAAGTTAGAAATTAACACAATTAATTAGTTTGATGGATTTTCAAGATATGAGATAAGTATAACAAGCCCAATTAAAAATTCAATTCTAACAATCAATAATTATATACCTAAGCGTTCTTAGCAAGTAAAATATGCAATAATAATTTGTAGTCTAATTAGCAAGTAGAAGTACACATTCAATATTTGTGGACGGAGGAAAATTCAGATAATAATCTAGAAATGATAAAGCATTATCACAAATAATTGAGAAGTTGAAAAAGATTACCGAAAGTTCGAAGAAAGTGTGACAATGGAGAGGAAGTTGCTGTGGGTGAGCCAGGGAGGGTGGTCAGAGTTGGAGTTGAGGCAGCAACAGCCAGGGGCATCCGATTGGAGGTGGTGGTTAACGGTCGCTGTGCCGGGGCGTCGACGGCACGAGGGACATCGGTGTTGGGTGATGGCAGTGGCGGCGGGAAGCCGTCGAATCTGAGTCGTCGATGATGGGTTAGAGGATCGATCAGCAAAGGGAAATTAGGATTTCGATTTGAAGTGGATTTGGGAGGATTAGGGTTTCAATTAGAAATGGGTTTGGGGGGAATGTTTCGGATGTGAAGAGGGAATTGGGGTTCGGGATTGAAGGAGAAGGGAAGAACAAGAGGGACGGAGTGGGGGGTCGATGACGGTGGGGAAGCGGCGTGGTTGACGGCGAGATGAGTTGCGGTGAAGGGGAAAGATGATCGGAAGGGAGGAGATGAGGAGGAGCACGGGTTTTGAGGGAGAAGGTGGAGATGATGAAGATGGCGACTGTGAAGGGGTTAGGGTTAGGGATTTTGTATAATGTAGTTTTAGAGTTTATCACAAACCCTAAAAATTTATCTTAATGTCTCATACAAAAAGATGAATGAAGAGCAAAACTCAATCACAATAATTTTTAATCAATCAAAGCAAAATATTTTTATTAATTAAGAGGCCTATATATAGGTTCAAAACAGTTCTCAATACAAATCTCCAAAATATCCTAATGCATAAAATAAAGGGTGCAAATCGCAAAACTACTATATATGGCTAAAATTGACAAAAAATAAATGTAAATACTGAAATAAAAATACCAGGCTAATAGAACAACCATCCTAGACGATGCCTGCGCTGATAGAGGTGCCTGAATCGTCTCAAATTAATGTCCTCATCAATTGCAATTGTCTTTTGTAACTATTTTCTGTCAAAAGCCTTATGGGCCGACAAAATTCCTTGGAACTCTCTGTTCATATTGTGCGAGTCATTCTAGTACCCTCCGTTATACATTAAGCGTCTTCACTCGATTATTGGGATTGGGTAGAATGCTTAATTGGTTCTTAGCAAATTAAACATGGTATGGTATGTACTATACGATCGGAGTATGTAACGGTGTGTGAATCTTTGATTACAATAATTTTTACGATACATAGTTCATATCTTACGACTCAACACGTCCAGTACATGATTTGATACACTTTAAGGTATACGAAAACTAAAATAATTATATTAACTCAATTTTTGGTTTATGCTACTATTTATCTGATATCTGGTATGATTTTGGTATGTATTTGAACTAGATGACTTTTATGTTTACATAACATTAGATATTATAATTTGTTATTTCTACGTGCAATAACCAAATGCAAATTTTAACATTTGAAAAAGATATATGATAGTGTATCTTTACGTTCTCATTTTTCAATTACGCAAAATATGAACGTTAAATACATGTTATTATGTTAATGCTATACAAGTGCTATTCATTTCTTGTAACGTGTAAGTTCATTTTTTGTTTCTTCCACCTTCTCACATAATTTCCTTTCTCGTTTTAGTCTTGATGATATCTCATCTAATTTCATTAAGCCAAAGACTCGATGTCGCGTTTTTTGTTGTTGTTGCTTAACAAGGTAAAAGAACTATGGTCTTAACCTAAAATAAATAAGAATTACTTCGTATTTGTTAGATAGTTTTCCTTTTTTGAAAGTCATACAAGAAAATTCATAATTATTAATATCTTAGGTTGCAATCTTCCAAATAATTTATTGCTTTATGCACCTTCGTAATTGCATATCAAGGTCTTCAGCACTTTATCATGGTTGTGAAGAGTTCCGTGGTCTCAATTTGTTCATATCCAAAGTAGTTTGCTCTGTAGTTAATAACTTAATATTTGTAACTTTTTGTGTATGTGACTAAATTGTGCGATACACTGTATGATACATGATACAATAATCATACGATACATGATTTGATACACAATTTGAAAACTATGGGTATATATGAAAAGTTTTAGAAATATTTCAACATGCTGGAAGTCATGTTGCTTATATTCAAGGTTGATTTTCGGGTGTGTTTGGTTTGTCAATTATTTTTCCTTTTTCACAGCTACTTTCTAGTTTGAAGTTTTCTGATGGTCCTTTTTCTTCCCCTTTGGATTCAACAATTAATGTGATATATTATCACCCTAAAAAGTCTGTTAAACAGGGACAATGTGTAACTGACTCGACTATTGGCTCACATCAATCAGACAATTATACTGTTTGTCTCGGTTTCTAACCAATTATGTAATTTGTCTGTACTCCTTCCTTTCTGAGAGTGTTTCTTAAAATCTTTTTAATGCAATGTTAGGGGGATCTTGGTCTCACCAATTATTGAGAAGATGAAGAAGTTTCTAATTATATTTAAAAACGTAATTTCCATAGATCTTGCATCACATGCTTATACTAAGTATTCTTGTTTTACTCAGGTAACATTTTGCTAGCTAGTAGTTACAATACAGTCAAGATAAAAGGCTTTTCTTAGCATCTCATAAATATTGTGGGCCATTGAGATAGATGACCTTATTGGTTATGGTCTATACTGATTTGGTAATGGCTTACAATTTCATGCTTTATCTTTGTCAGATAAGCATTTGACTATTCTAAGCAAATTGATATCGTTGTTTCATTTCTTGTTAGCTGCTGAAATAGATATTGCATTTGTATATGTGATTTAAACAGGTAGGATGTGGTGAATATTCTAGTTTATTTCAAGGACAGTTGCTCCACCGCAACTTTGACCTGTTAAGCTTGTAGTTGACTACTACGAGTTTCAAGACTGTACAGCTCTAACAATTCTCGATCTCCAGATCCACTATCTGCTGTTGACCTACACCTATAACTCTTTAAAGATTCTGAAGAGGGAAAGCAGAGACCTTATGCAAATAAAATGGTAGCATATTGACTCAAAGTAAACAAAATCAATTGATCAGAAGGTTTAGCAGGTTCACTTAGAGCATCAGCAGTCAGCACCAGCGCCATTTATTCTATTTTAATTTTTCATTGGGTTGAAATTCACATCTTGCTCAAGATAAGGCCAACTACGTATATGATTCTGTGCCTTACCTAACTCTTTGTCCGCAAAATATCTTAATGAAGGTTTTAATGATGCATTAAAATTATGTAAGTTTGGTTGCATAGCAAGTGAATGGGAGACTAAATCTTCAGTGAGCAACACAGTGCTATGAATCGTGGCAAAAAAACATTTTGAGAAAGATGTCATTCGTGCCCATCGTGACTCTGATGTTTTCCTATTTCTGCCTGCACCCGAAACTTGCAACCTCAAGTGATGTCGAGTTCACCTTCAATGGATTCAGTGACGCTAATCTGAGCGTCAGTGGCATCACATCTGTGACACCAGAAGGCCTCCTTCAGCTTACTAACACCTCTGTGCATATGATGGGTCATGCCTTTTATCCGTTACCTCTTCACTTCAAGTCCACAACTGGTAAAATGTTCTCATTCTCTACAACTTTTGTATTTGCTATTGTCCCTGAGATCACAAATTTCAGTGGCCATGGCCTTGCCTTGTTCATCTCTGGCACAAATGATCTTTCTACTGCTGATGCGGGCCAGTATTTAGGCCTCTTCAATGCAAACAACATTGGAAAATCAACCGATCACATCTTTGCAGTTGAGCTTGATACCATTCAGAATCCAGAATTCCAAGATATCGATGAGAACCATGTTGGAATTGATATTAATGACCTGAAGTCAAACAGTTCATATACTGCAGGTTACTATGAAGATAACACTGGTTTGTTTAAGAACTTGAGTCTTATTAGCGGCCAATCAATGCAAGTGTGGGTAGATTTTAATGGTGAAGATAAGCAGCTGAATGTTACCTTATCTCCAGCACAAATGTCTAAACCTACTAAGCCACTCTTATCTTCTACCGTTGATCTGGCAAGTGTGATGCTAGATTCCATGTATATTGGTTTCTCGTCAGCACCTGGTGCGTTTCATACTTACCATTGCATTCAAGGTTGGAGTTTCAAGATGAATGGGGTTGCTCAAGCACTTGATTATGCAAAGTTCCCTTCGCTCCCTTTTACTGATACCAAAAGAAAATTAAAGGTTTTGAGGATATGTTTACCCGTAGCTGCATGTCTATTTGTCCTACTTGTAGTTGCTATCGTTGTATTCGTAGTGAGGAGGATAAAATATGCTGAAATACTTGAAGATTGGGAACTTCAGTATAGGCCTCATCGGTTCTCATATAAAGATTTGTTTCAAGCAACAAAGGGTTTCGCAGAACAAGAGTTACTGGGTATTGGAGGTTTTGGCAGAGTCTACAGAGGGGTGTTGCCTACTTCCAAGATTGAGGTTGCAGTTAAGAAAGTCTCTACACGATCAAGCCAAGGAATGAAAGAGTTTGTGGCCGAAATTGTAACCATCGGTCAGCTCCGCCATCGAAACCTTGTTCAACTCTTAGGCTATTGCCGTCGAAAAGGAGAGCTTCTATTGGTCTATGATTACATGCCTAATGGCAGCCTCGATAAATTTTTATATGACAGTAATAGTCATACTCTAAATTGGGCTCAAAGATTTAAAATCATCAAAGGAGTGGCATCAGGTCTTCTATACTTGCACGAAGATTGGGAGCAGGTTGTGATCCATAGAGACATTAAAGCAAGCAATGTGTTGATAGACAGTGAGATGAATGGGAGGCTTGGAGATTTTGGGCTTGCAAAGTTATATGATCGTGGGACCGATCCTCAGACCTCGAGTATTGTTGGAACCATGGGTTACTTAGCACCTGAGCTTGCTATGGTTGGCAGGGCAACAACTGCAAGTGATGTGTATGCATTTGGCGCTTTATTACTTGCAGTAATTTGTGGTAGGGGGCCGATCAATCTCCTTGTAGAAGGTGAGGAGATGGTTCTTGTGGATTGGGTACTGGAAAATTGGCAAAGAGGGACGGTGATGGACACAGTAGACAGAAGATTGGGAGAAGAGTACTCAACCTATGAGGTTGAGTTAGTATTGAAGCTTGGTTTATTATGCTCACATCCATCACCAACAGCTAGGCCAAGTATGCGGCAAGTGATGCAAATCCTGGATGGGGATGCAGTACTCCCCGAGCGATTGACAACTCAAGGTCCGTTCACTTGTATTGCACCATAATCAAAAAATATATTTACATTGTACATGAGTGGTTATCCGGTTTAGTGTTCTTTTTCTCATGGAAAGATTTAAAGTATATCAACGGAATCCAACTTTTTTGTCAGGAGTGTCCTGCTCATTGTTGAAGTCCAAGTATTCTAAGGTATAGAGTTTAAACTTTCTGGATAATTGTATTTTAGGTGTGTGTCATTGCTTACTAAATTCTTATGGGAGTGTACAAAAAGTGATTAAATTGCTGCTGTTATACGTTGTTTGGTTAACAAGATTCATACTTTCAGAGCACATTAACTTGAGTATTTTCGTATACAAAAATGATTAAAATCTTTGCAGGTTCTTTTAGTTAATGTGATGTTTAACTTCCTGATGTTCATTTAATTAAGTATAAGTATATCTTTTCTGGCATTTTTAAGGTATATCCTTTAATAAAATTATTATGAATTAACTGCTAGATACTGAACTACATACTACTGTTTTGATGTCGCTTTCTTCAATGACATACATAATTCCTCGTTTCTTCCATGACATACATGTTTTTCTGTCTATCCTAATGCAGGGGAGAATTTCTCTTGACCATAAGATATTGATTGCAGCAACTAGTTTGGAATTCTTTCTTTCTTATCTTGCTCTCTACAGAAAAACTTGAGACCTCAGCTTGAAGAAGAATTTTTCTAAGAACTCTCTCCAACCGGTTCTCAGTGATTTAAGACTTGTATACTATTTATCAATATCCTGATTGACGGTTGAAAAGTGTGCTAAACCATTAGGTAATGGAAGTTATTGGAGCCGGGGGGGGGGGGGGGGTGTTGGCGTTTTCTTCAGTCTCTGTTTCAAATTCCATATGTAGTGCAGACTGCTTTGGAACTAAATTGTCTGTTTCATATGACTTAATCTAGATTGGCGGCCATTGACTCGTCGTTGGTATGAATATCTTGATTTCATATTACCGGCTGCTGAATAGATGTTTATTATAGTTTGAGCATAACATGTGTTCGATTTGTCGGTGACTTGGATATAGTAGTTGACTTTTGATCTTCTCTGTTGGCAGGCTCGCTCCTGACTGTGAAATTGGACTTAATCTGATGTTATATCGAAATTGACAAGCATGCATTATGTGATGCACGCAACAGGCTACCTTTTTTCAGACTGGTGAGTTAGTTATCTTCTTCGTTTTAGGAAAAGTTATTATCACCCTATCACCCTTCTTCGGCTCAAAGGTTTATATCTGTATTGTGCCTATGAGGTTGATATGGGTATAAATGGAACAAAATCGGGGTCATTCAAATTTGGCACGAATCTTAAAGCTCTCAGAGGTAAAACGATAAACCCGTAAACGGGAGTTGCACCTCTTTTGAGCCCAACAACCCAAAATATGCTTGTCAAACTGGGTTGTCATAACAGTCCAACAAGAAGGTATTCATGGTTATCTAAAAATTATTTTAAACTCATAATTATTCATAAGAAACGGTTCAAAAATCATGCCTCTTTACAAGAGGAGAGTCCTAACTCTTATCTCCACAGCCACTTCTATCTCTTCATGAGGAAGCAAGTCAACTAACCCTGTCTCTTTGCCAAAAGAAGAGTAACCGACCCTATCGCTTCATCAAAATGAGTATAACAAACTCTATCAAAATACCGGAAAGTAGAGATAGATCAATATCTTGAAACAACCCTCAAAACAACTATAAATACCCTATGACATCCACAGGAACCAGATAATCAGTATTTTGCCACAAAAAACTTCTCATATCTTTCTGAGATCTGACTTAAGCATTAGAGGGTCTGTCATCGGGGCTAATCCCGGTGTTTCAGACTTTTGTAAGTCGGAGCGCTCCACCATCCATATCAGATCCAACTGTTCAAACGAGTAAGATTCAACAATCAAGATCAGTTGGAAATAGTCAATATCGGTGAAAACTAAAAGCTCAATTCTTTATCTGTTTGCTCCCATACAGAAAATAGCAACAACAGATTGACATCGTTTGTGGGAACAGAAAAAGCGATCCGATCAAAATTCACTGGTAAAAACTGCTTTCAGTCATGCATCCAAAGGGAAAAACGGAAGGCGGCGGCCTCAGGTCGATAAGCCAACCCTCGTCCTCCAACCCCTCCTCATGAGGACATCCCTCCTGTCTCTTAGCAGGATCAACCCCCTTCAACCGGATCAACCTCTTCAGCCGGAAAAGCCCCAAAAGCCTACCAAGCCCGCCTCCAAAGAGGCTCCATCGGGGGGCTCTCGAAGAAGTCAGGACCATGTGCAGCGTATTGGTGAGAATAGAGGGTCGGTCTACACCTCGGTGCCCTCTACGGTGCACCATGCAGCACCTCAAACGCCGCAGGACCTCCGCCAAATTATAATCTTCAGACAACAGGGGTCTGACCTCTGAGACCGCTTGAATGGACGGCAAGCCCAGACAAGGTTCCCTATCCAGCACGCCAGGGAAGTAAGAAGGGCCCCTCCCCTTGAATTCAGGGACACATAAGAAGCCTCTCTCCCAGAGAACGAAGAAGCCACCACTCTCCAAAGGGGCAAAGGGGGATTCCTCCCCCTCGTAGGAGAATGAACCCTACTCCAACAAGTCGATTAGCCCCAGGAGAGGTAAAGATGAAGAAGCACCCGTCACCAGGACAGAGTTCCGGAACTCCAAAGAAGAGATCCTTCAAGCCCTCAACGTCGTTCCTAGCACGACCCTACAAACTAGCCTTCACCTCTCCCTTCTTCACGACGTGAGGAGTCTCATGGGTCTACTAGATCAGAAGAATAAGACAACATCGTCCTCTAGTGCCTCCAAAAGATGGAAGACCGTCTAGCACTACTAAAACAAGAATAGGGAAGACATGGGGGAGCATATCGCCCCATCCGACCCCCTTCTCCAGAAAAATCATTGAGACTCATGTTCCAGTCAACTTCAAAATTCCAGCCTTTGAGTCATACAACGGATATTCCGACCAGTAGACCACATTGAGACTTTTCCAACAACCATGCAGGGATCAGCACGAGAGTGGTTCTCTCGTCTCTCTTCAGGCTCCATATTCTCCTTTGATCAGCTTGAGGAACTCTTCCTCACATACTTCATCACCAGCCGTAAGACAGAGAAGAAAACTGTCTCCTACTTGACTTGAAGTAAAGGGGCAGGGAGTTCCTCAAGAGTTATGTTCGGCGCTTCACAGCCAAGTCCTGATCCATCCCCTCATTCGATTCAGTTACGACTGCCTTCAGGTACAATGTGAACATGACCACCTTAAATCTTCTCTTGTCAAAAGACCCCCTCGGGACTTCTTCGACCTCCTTCAAAGAGTCGAGAAGTACATCCGAGTGGAAGATACTATTTGATCCTAAGAATGGAAGATGCCCTCATTCGGGAATAAACGGAAGAATACCAATGAAGACGGACCCAGGAAGTCCTAGAAGAATACCACAAGCCAATGTCGTCACCCCCAATGCCTCGTTTTGAGAAGTACACTCCGCTTAATGTCAGCATCTCTGTAATTCTCATGGAAGTTGATAAGAAGGGACTCCTTCAACCTCCTCCTAAGATGAACGCCTCAAAGAGGAGAAGGGATAAGAACAAGTGGTGTGCGTTTCACAAAACCACAAACATCTCACAGATGACTTTCGAGCCCTCAAAGATAAGCTTTAAGCCCTGCTCCGATGGGGATACCTTGCCAAGTTCGCTCAAAGGAACAACACCGAACCTCCTCCCGTAAGAGGAGCCAACAAGCAACCATAGAGGCCTTCTGAGTCCCAAGGCTCGGGATGCATGGAGGTATTCCACTCCATCCTGGAGGACTTTTGTGGGGATTGTCTAACTCCTCAAGAAAAGCATTTCTCCGTGAAGTGAACTCAGTGCACAACATCCCCCTCCCAAGAGCTCTGGGGTTCCGATCACATTCTTAGACTAAGACCTCGAAGGTGTTCGAACACCTCACTGCGATGCACATGTGATTAGCAAATGTATGACCAATCATGAGGTGCGTCACATCCTGGTAGATAACGACAGCTTGGTAAATGTCATCTTCCTGAATGTATTCGAGGGCCTTAAGCTCAAACGAGATCGTCTTAAACCCGCCGAGTGCACCCTCCATGGATTCTCCCGAGCCTAAGTTCAGATTGAAGGAATAGTCACCCTCGCCGTGATTGTGGGAAAAACTCCGGTTACCTGCATGGATGCACTCAATTTCATGGTTGTTGATATGAAGTTTGCCTACAATGTCATCTTTGGTCGCCCGGGGCTAGCAGCCCTTCACGCGGTTGCCTCAGCCTACCACATGAAGATGACGTTCTGTACATCAGCAAGGGTAGGGGAAACCAAGAAGCTGCTCGGGTATGGTACACCGCCACGATGGGGGGTTCGGTTCTCCCCCTCGATGCTATGGAGCTCCCCCAAAATAGGGGACAAGCCAACTTTGAACCCGTAGACGAACTAGCAGAAATCTCCTTCTCTCAAGAGGATCAAGCTAAGTGTTTTGGGTGAGAAAAGCACTCCCCAATCAAGTCAATGAGCAACTCGCCACCTGCATTAGGGAGAACCGAGATCTATTCGCTTAGACTGCCTCAGACATGCTGGGCATATCCGAGGATTTAATCATGCACCGTTAAATGTGAACCTAGAAATCAGGCTCGTCCAACAAAAGCGTCATAAGTTTGCCCTCGAAAGGCAGCAAGCAGTCAAGGAGGAAGTCGAGAAACTTCTAGCCGCCCGCTTCATTCAAGAAGTTAGTTACTTCGAGTGACTAGCGAATGTGGTAATGATCAAGAAAGCCAACGACAAATAGAGAATCTGCATAGACTTCACCAACCTCAACAAAGTATGTTCGAATGACCCCTTCCTCTACCAAAGCATAGACGCCTTGATCGACGCCACATCAGGCCATGATCTCTTAAGCTTCATGGATGCATTCTCGGAATATAAGCAAATCTAAACGTTTCCACCAGACATCCTGAAGACGTCCTTCATCACCGGCCAAGGACTCTACTTCTATCGAGTCATGCCCTTCGGGATAAAGAACGATAAAGCCACATATCAGTGCTTGATGAACAAAGTCTTCAAGAAACAAATTGGCCGAAACATGGAGGTACATGTGGATGATATGTTCGTGAAAATCCTCAGGAAAGACCAGGTGGCTGACCTTCAGGGAGCCTTTGACGTATTGCGGAGACACAACATGAGACTGAATCCCTTGAAATGTGCACTTGGAGTCTCCTCGGGGAAGTTCTTAGGTTCGTGGTAAGCCAAAGAGGAATTGAAACCAACCCTGAGAAGATCAAAGCCATACTGGACACGACTTCGGTTCACATGTGAAAGTGCTTTGAAAGGTGTCAGGTGCGAGAGTCGGAGCCCGGCATGGAATGTTCGCCCACTTCAGAGCAGTCGCTTTTAGAGAGAAAAAAGAGCATCACTGGCATTTCATCTGTCACACCTGATGGATTCCTTGAGCTTACCGATGCCTCCTTGCATAGTCATGCCTTTCATCCATTACCTCTTCATTTCAAGTCCTCAACCGGTACACTTCTTCTCATTCTCTACAACATTTGTATTTGTTGTTGTCCCTGAGCTCGCAAACTTTAGTGGCCATGGCCTTGCCTTTTTTTTATCTCTACCACTACTGACTTCTCAACTGCTAATGCAAGCCAATACTTAGGCCTCTTCAATGTAAACGACAATGTAAAATCAACCAATCATATCTTTGCAGTTGAGTTTGACACCATTCAGAATCCGAAATTCCAAGATATCAATGAGAACCATGTTGGAATTGATATCAATGGACTGAATGTTAAAAGATAATTTGCAATTAATGGTACATGAATCCTGAAGAGGCATTCAAACTTTGAAACAAATAGTCTTTGTTTTGGAAGTATCAAGAAATTAATGAAGCTTTGAACATCTCTTTGTATTCATGTATCTAGAACTATCCATTGCACACTATAAATAGTTGTGCTCTCATTTGTAATTCATCAAGAAAAAATACAAGAAATATAATAGAGTGAACAGTAGCTACTCTACTTTCTCAAAATTCTTTTTAAATCAAATACATTTTTCTTTCCACCAAAGCTTCCGCGCCCACCAAATTTGGTATCAGAACAAACATTTTAAGTTTAATTCCATACGATGGCATCAAATTCTTCTAGTTCTTTATTCGCCTACTCTCCTAGTCAAGTACCAATCTTTGAAGGAGAACACTATCCTTATTGGAGTACTCAAATGCAAACATTTTTTGAGTCCCTGGATCTATGGGAAATAATTGCAGGAGAGCTTGAAGAACCAAAAGAAGAAGATGAAGATTATGTAAAACAGCAAAAGGAGTTCAAAAAGAAAGATGCAATGACACTACGATATATTCAACAAGGAGTTGGAAAAACTATTTTCCCTCGAATCTTTGGTGTTAAAAAGGCCATAGATGCTTGGAAAATTTTGAAACAAGAATTTCAAGGAACAAAGAAGACGATTGAATTAAAACTTCAATCGTTGTGGAAAGATTTTGATAATCTCAAAATGGAAGATCGAGAATCTGTCCGTGATTTCTCAACTCGTGTCGCAGAGATCGTGAATCAAATCAAAGGCTGTGGGGATACAATTGAAGAAAAGAGAGTTATGCAGAAAGTCCTTCTTTGTCTTCCTTCCAAGTTTGATCATGCAGCAACCGCAATTGAAGAATCAAAAGATTTATCAAAGATGACCATGTACGAGTTAACGGGATCACTTCTTGCACATGAGCAAAGAATCAATCGGTCAACCAATCAATCAACCGATCAAGCTTTTCAGTCCAGGTAGGTTTCAAAGACAAGTTCAAACAACCAAGGAGGTTCGTTTCACAAGAAGGGAAAATCTGGAAATCGGCGACAAAATGAAAAGAAGAGCAATTGGAGAGGGAAGCAACCGCAAAGTTTCGGTAATAACCCTTCTTGTGTTATTTGCAGAAAATCAAATCATGAATCCAAAGATTGTTTTTTCAAATGCAAAAGATGCAAAATCCCTAATCATTCTCAAAGGGATTGTTGGTTCCAAAACAAGGAGAAAAGTGAAGAAAATGAAGATGCAAATTTCTCGAAGAATGAAGTCTTGTTCTACTCCAACAGCAAGCGTGAGTCAGCAAATATGTGGTACTTGGATAGTGGATGCAGCAACCACATGACGGGTAATCGAGATTTCTTTGTGGATCTTGACCCAAATGTAACTTCACAAATCATTCTCGGCGATGGCTCGAAGAAAAGTGCAAAGGGAAAAGGAACCATTGCTGTCCCCACTAAAGAAGGTAACAAAAAACTCATCACTGATGTTTTCTATGTGCCGAATCTCTTTCACAATCTTCTTAGTGTTGGTCAACTTATTCAGAAAGATTTTTCTGTTCATTTCAATAATGGAAGATGCAAGATTCTTGATAAAAAGAATGTGGTCATTGCTAATATTGAAATGAAGAATAAAATATTTCCTCTCAATATGCCTCTCGGTGATAACCATGCTCTCAGAGTAGACAACGTGGATTTATCTCACATTTGACATTTGCATTATGGGCACCTCAACTACAAGGGGCTTCGTTTACTCAAGGAGAAAAGTATGGTGAATGGACTACCCTCTATTCAGAAACAAAATGAAGTGTGTGAAGGCTGCATATACGGAAAAATGCACAAGCTCCCATTTCCGAAAACATCTTGGTGGGCAAAAACACCATTGGAGCTTATCCATTCCGACATATGTGGGCTAATGCAAACTCCTACTCCAGGTAACAAGAGATATTTGATTCTCTTTGTTGATGATTATACACGGATGATGTTGATTTACTTCCTTAACCAAAAGTCCGAGGCATTTTCCACCTTCTTGCAATTCAAATCTCTTGTGGAAAAAGAAAGCGGTTTTTTAATCAAAATTTTGAGGATTGATCGTGGAGGTGAATTTTTCTACAACCTATTCATGGAGTATTGCAAAAATAACGGAATCAAGAGGCAGCTGACTGTAAGCAGAACACCACAGCAAAACGGTGTGGCCAAAAGAAAGAATCGCACAATTATTGAGATGACAAGAAGTATGCTAAAATGTAAAGAAATTCCAAATTTATATTGGGGAGAAGTTGTCCACACCACCGTATACATTCTAAACCGATCTCCAACAAAGGCGATCAGAAACAAGACTCCATTTGAAGCTTGGCACAAGAAGAAACCTGTTGTTGATCATTTCAAAATTTTTGGCAGCATTTCTTATGCTCTCATTCCATCTCAAAGTCGTGGAAAATTTGATGAGAAAGGTCAAAAACTCATTTTCATTGGCTACAGTGACGAGTTGAAAGGATATCGTCTTCTTGACCCTTCATCTAATAAAGTCATCGTTTCACGTGATGTGATTTTTGATGAAGCTGCAACCTGGGATTGGAAAGAAAAGCAAGTTGCAGAATCCATAACCTTCCATGATCCATTGGCGTTTGAAGCTGGTGAAGAAGTTGAAGTTTCAGATGAAGAAAGCCCTCCAAGAAAAACTCGTCTACTAAGTGAATTCTATGAGTCTTGTGAATTTGGCTTATTCTCTGTTGAACCCCAAACTTTTGAAGAGGCTTCAAAAGATGAGCAATGGAAAAAAGCTATGATTGAAGAGATGTCCACCATTGAGAAGAACAAAACATGGGAGCTCGTTGATTTTCCAAGAGGAAAGAAAACCATTGGGGTGAAATGGGTATTCAAGATCAAGTTCGATGATGAAGGCAAAATTCAGAAGTACAAAGCCCGACTTGTTGCAAAAGGGTATGCTCAGCAACCTGGAGTCGACTTTACAGAGACTTATGCTCCAGTTTTAAGGATCGAAACAATTCGAACTGTTCTAGCTCTAGCAGCTCAACTAAAGTTGTGTGTTTATCAACTTGACGTAAAATCAGCATTTCTCAATGGAGAAATTAAAGATGAAGTCTATCTCGAGCAGCCAGAAGGATTCAAAGTTAAAGGCAAAGAAGACAAAGTCTGCAGGTTGAAGAAAGCATTATACGGCTTGAAGCAAGCTCCTCGAGCTTGGAATAGCAAAATCAATGGCTATTTCATTGAGAATGGCTTCAACCGGAGCTTAAGTGAATCTTCCCTATATGTGAAAAATGTTGGTAATGATTTTCTTGTTGTTTGTCTATGTGTTGATGATTTCATCTATTTTGGTACAGACACAAGATTGGTGGAAGAATTCAAGAAGAAAATGATGGAGAAATTCGAGATGACTGACTTGGGACTCATGAAGTACTTTCTTGGAATTCAAGTCAAACAAAGTCCTGGAAGAATTTTCCTTTATCACGAGAAGTACATTGTTGATCTCTTGAAGAAATTCAACATGAGTGAATGCAAGCCCATCTTGACTCCTATGGCGTTAAATGAGAATTACAAGTTCGTGATGATGCAGAAAAAGTTTACGCCACTCTTTACAGAAAGTTGATTGGATCCTTGATCTATCTCAACACAAGGCCTGACATAACTCATTCTATTAGCTTGTTGTCCAGGTTCATGAGTGAACCAAGTAAAATTCATTTTTCTGTAGCAAAAAGAATTTTGAGGTACTTGAAAGGTACAAAGAATCAAGGCATTGAGTTCAAGAAGGAAGAAAATTTTGAGCTTGTTGGCTACACAGACAGTGATTGGGCCGGATCTCTTGATGATCGAAAAAGCACATCTGGTTATGTGTTTTGTCTTGGAACAAATATTATATCATGGAGTTCAAGGAAGCAAAAATCGGTTGCATTATCATCAGCAGAAGCCGAATACATTGCAGCTACAGATGCAGCATGTGAAGCCGTTTGGCTTAGAAGAATTTTGGAAGATTTGAAGTTCAAGCAAAGTGAGCCAACCACAATTTTCTGTGACAATATGTCTGCAATTGCTATGACCAAAAATCCAGTTTTCCATGCAAGGTCCAAGCATATCGAATTGCGACATCACTTCATCCGAGAACTTGTCAGTGAAGGGAAAATTTGCATGGAATCAATCAACACCAATGACAACCCAGCTGATGTTTTGACAAAAGTTGTTTCCTTTGAAAAATTTGAGAGATTCAAGAAGCAAGTCAAGATTGCAAATTAAGGAGGGGTGTTAAAAGTTAATTTGCAATTAATGGTACATGAATCCTGAAGAGGCATTCAAACTTTGAAACAAGTAGTCTTTGTTTTGGAAGTATCAAGAAATTAATGAAGCTTTGAACATCTCTTTGTATTCATGTATCTAGAACTATCCATTGCACACTATAAATAGTTGTGCTCTCATTTGTAATTCATCAAGAATAAATAAAAGAAATATAATAGAGTGAGCAGTAGCTACTCTACTTTCTCAAAATTCTTTTTAAATCAAATATACTTTTCTTTCCACCAAAGCTTCCGCACCCAACACTGAAATCAAACAATTAAGTCATACACTGCAGGTTGCTATATATGAAGATAGCACAGGTTTGTTTAGGAACTTGAGTCTTATTAGTGGTCAATCAATACAAGTGTGGATAGATTATAATGGTGAAGATATGCATCTCAATGTTACCTTATCTCCAGGACAAATGCCCAAACCTAGTTAGCCACTCTTATATATCCTCTACTGTTGATGTTGCGAGTGTGATGCTAGATTGGGAGAAGACTACTCAAACTATGACGTTGAGTTAGTCTTGAAGCTTGTTTTGTTATGCTCTCATCCGTTGCCAGCAGCTAGGCCAAGTATGTGGCGCGTAATGCAAATCCTGGATGGGGATGCAGAACTCACTGAGTTGTTGCCAACTCTAGGACCGAGTACTGGTATTTCTTTATAATCGAGAAATGTATGTATATTGTACATGAGTGGTTGCACCCTTTTGTGCCCTTTTTTTTTCTCTTTTTACGTACATCTAAAGATCATATTCACAGCCTCTAATTGTGTTCACAAGGAGTGTACTGCTCTATTTTTTGGAAGTAGAAGTATGCATACCAAGATGTAGAATTTACTTGCCTTTTTAAGGATAATTGTGTTACTAGTGTCTGTCATTAGATACTTGTTCTTTTTTTGCTAGTGAATTGAGCAAAACTCCAAGATACTTTTACTTCAAGGCTACCCCATCTTTCTAGGATGAATGCTCAATGCGAACCATTTGATATCACAAAGCTCCCTTGTTTCCTTCGTCTCAAACAAGGATAGCAATGGGTTCAAAAATATGGCTGATTGTAGCTTCATGTTTGCTTGTGCTATTAATTGATGTTGTCTGTGCATACTATATTCAGAACTGACGAGGAGGAGGAAACAAGCTGAGCTACTCGAAGATTGGGAACTCGATTACTACCATGGCCCTTACAGGCTCGGGGGCTAAAGCCCAATCAATATCCTTAATTAGGGGCCAAAGCCCACACCATACTGAGTTGGCCCCACACCATACTAACGGGCCCATTATGTAACACCAAGTTTTGGATAAAATATTTTACGGTAAATTTCACATAGCCGTATTGGGTTTGTCACCGTTGGAACATAATCCTATCAAATTTTGCTTTTAATTACTAAACGACATGACCATACTTCATCTAGTTCAGATATAAGTTGCAGTTCTACGACATTCTTTATAATTACTAAACGACATGCTCAATGTGAACCTGAGCCGGCGGACGAGTTAGAAGAGGCTTCGTTCGAGATAGGAGACGTGTCGAAGTGGTTCCGAGTGAGCTGCTCCCTCGCTCCCAACCTCAAATCTGCCATGATCGACTGTATTCGCCGCAATGTCGACCTCTTCGCCTGGAAGCCCTCCGATATGCCCGGCATCTCTGAAGACCTGATCATGGACGAACTCAGCGTGATCCCCGGCTCGAAGCCGATCGTCCAGAAGCGACGTAAGTTCGCCCCGGAGCGGCAACAGGCGGTGAAAGCGGAGGTGGACAAACTCTTATCCGCTCGCTTCATACAGGAAGTCAGCTACCCTGAGTGGCTGACGAACGTCGTAATGGTCAGAAAGGCGAGCGGGAGCTGAAGAATTTGCATAGACTTTACCGACCTTAACAAGGCGTGCCCCAAAGATCCGTTCCCCCTCCCCAGCATCGACGCTCTGATCGATGCTACATCGGGTCACGAGCTCCTTTCTTTCATGGACGCCTTCTCAGGTTACAACCAGATCCGAATGTTCCTACCTGATATAGCGAAGATGTCCTTCGTCACGGACCAAGGGCTTTGTTGCTACCGAATTATGCCCTTCGGGCTGAAGAACACCGGTGCTACTTATCAGAGGCTCGTTAACCGTCTCTTCAAGGAGCAAATTGGTTGCAACATGGAGGTGCACGTCGACGACATGCTCATCAAAAGCCAGCAGGGATAGGATCACGTCGCCGACCTGGAAGAAGCCTTTGGGGTCCTTCGAACCCACAATATGAGACTCAATCCGGTGAAGTATGCGTTTGGCATCTCATCGGGAAAATTCCTCGGGTTCATCGTCAGCCAGCGCGACATCGAGCAAACCCCGAAAAAATCCAGGCCATAATAGACATGGCCCCTCCCAGAAACATTAAAGAAGTCCAGAGGCTAACGAGAAGACTGGCAGCCATCAGCCGTTTTCTTTCCAAGTCTGGAGAGAAGTCTCTCCTATTCTTCAAGGCTCTGCGCGGAACCGGAGGTTTTGAATAGGGCACTCAGCAGCAGGAGGCGTTCGACCAATTGAAAGAGTACCTCGCCAACCATCCTCTCCTCAGTAAGCCTGAACCAGGTGAGCCCTTCTGGCTTTACCTTTCGGCTTCGGAAAACATGCTCAGCGCTGTCCTCATTCGAGAAGAGAACAGAGTCCAAAAGACACTGTACTATGTGAGCAAGGTTCTGCTCGCCGCCGAGACCAGATATTCTAGAATGGAGAAGGTGGCGTACGCCTTGGTCATGGCCGCACAGAAGCTCCATCCTTATTTTCAGGCACATTCGATTCAGCTGCTCACAGATTAGCCTCTGAAGGTCGTGCTCTACAAGCCCGAGAGCTCCGGATGGTTGGTCAACTGGTCGATCGAGCTCAGTCAATACGACATCCGCTATTAGCCAAGGACGGCCATCAAAGGGCAGGCCCTCGCCGAGTTCATCACGGAATGCACCATCTCCGAGCAACCCGAAAGTAAGGAGGCCGACCAGACGTGGGAGGTTTACGTCGATGGCTCCTCCTGCGAAGCATAGAGCGGTGCGGGTATCATTCTGCGGGGTCCCAACGGTTTTCTCCTTCAATATTGCCTTCGTCTCAACTTTTCGGCCTCCAACAACGAGGCTGAGTACGAGGCCATGATCGCCGGGCTCACCCTGGCACATCAGGCCGGCACTAGACAGATCAGGGCCTTCAGCGACTCTCAGCTCATGGTCAACAAGATCACCGGAGAGTACGAGGCCCATGACGATCGGATGATCAAGTACCTGGCCGTGGTCCAACACCTATTAACGTCCTTCGACGAGTCGGCGGTCTTAAGGATCCCCAGGGAGCAGAATGCCCAGGCCGATGCTCTGTCAAAGTTAGCTTCCTCGTCCTTCGAGGGCCTCGATCGCACCGTCCTGATCGAAGTACTCCTAAAGCCGAGTACTGATTTTCCCGAGACTCTCTGCATCAAAGACGGAGCTCATCCTCACGATTGGACCACTCCTCTCAAGAAGTTCCTAATCAAGGGAGAGCTCCCCGAAGACCGAACTAAAGCAAGGCGGGTCAGGGTCCGTTCAGAAAGGTTCGCCATGATCAACGAGACCCTCTTCAAAAGATCATACACGACGACGGACGGAAGACCCTACCTCCGCTGCTTAACCTCCGATGAAGCAAAGTAAGCTCTCAAAGAGCTGCATGAGGGAATCGACAGGTGCCATATGGGAAGCTGCTCGCTCGCGCAAAAGGCTTTGAATCACGGGTACTACTGGCCCACAATTCTACAAGATGCCCTCGCCCTGGTCAAGAAGTGTGGCCCCTGTCAACGGTTCTCCCCGGTGAAAAGGGATCCGTAAGCGGACCTCCGCTCCCTGGCCAGTCCGACCCCTTTGCGATATGGAGGATGGATATGGTAGGCCCATTTCCGAAGGCAACAGGCCAAGAAAAGTTTCTCATAGTGGCAATCGACTACTTTACGAAGTGGATCGAGGCCGAGCCACTAGCCACGATCACTGAGCAGCAGACCCAACAGTTTTTCTGGAAACACATCGTCTGCCGGTTCGGGATCCCACAGGTGCTCATTACGGACAATGGGATCCAATTCACGGGTAAACATTTCCGAAAGTTCTGCGAAGATCGCGGGATCCAGCAGCATTTTTCTTCGGTGTGCCACCCGCAGTCAAACGGCCAGGCCGAGAACGCGAACTGCCAAATCCTTGACGGTCTCAATAAATGACTTGATAACTCTTCCTAGGGGTTATGGGTCGATGAGCTGTCGAGCGTTCTCTGGACCCATCGAACGACAAAGAGAATCCCCACGGGAGAGTTGCCATTTAATATAACATATGGCGCGAAGGCCGTCATCCCCCTGAAGATCGGGATCCCTTCGCCCCGAATCATGGCCTTCGATGAAACAAGTAACTCGGCACAGCTACGTGCCGACCTAGATCTCATAGATGAGGTCAGGAAGAAGTCCGTCATTCGAAGGAACACCTACCAGCAGAGGATCGAGAGGTTCTACAATAAAAAGGTGCGTCCCACCGACATCAAGCTCGGGAACCTCGTCTTCCGGAAACTGGCGATATCCAACCCCGTTCAAAAGAGGAAGTTGGCCCCAAACTGGGAAGGCCCATACATGGTATCTGAGGTCATACGCCCGGGCACGTACCGCCTAACTGACCCTGGAGGCAAGGCTGTCAAGAGGCCTGGAATGCAGAGCACCTCATCAAATTCCTAGAAGGGGAGGGTTAGCCTCTACAGCTAATGTAAAATTATGAAAAATGTAATCGGCACGTCGTGCCTTGTTTTTGTAAGGTTCAAGTATGTTGTAATTATGCCAACTTTCTTGAAACAAGTTCTCATTAAAAGCATGTCTCGGACTCGGCATTCAGATGGTGTCGCGAGCCACAAAAAACTTCCCTTACAAGCTTAGGGCTCAACACTCGGAAGAAACCGCGAGCCACAAAAAGCTTTCCTTACAAGCTTAGGGCTCGACATTCGAAAGAAACCGCGAGCCACAAAAAGCTTTCCTTACAAGCTTAGGGCTCGGCATTCGGATGGTACCGCGAGCCACAAAAAGCTTCCTTTACAAGCTTAGGGCTCGACACTCAGAAGAAACCGCGAGCCACAAAAAGCTACCATTGCCATCTTCCTGAGAACAAGTGTGGGGGCTCGTCGTTGACCTCGAGCAAGGCCTTGGATTTTTTCAAAGCCACGCGAGCTTTACACTCGGCGATGACCTTCAGCTACGCCCATTACTAGCTTCCTCCATGGTGTGGGGGCTCGGCATCTGCCTCGAGCATGGTTTGGGCTTTGTCAAGACCATCAACCTATGCGCTCGGTGGTAACCGCCAGCTACACCCTTGCCATCTTCCTGAGAACAAGTGTGGGGGCTCGTCGTCGACCTCGAGCAAGGCCTTGGATTTCTTCAAAGCCAAGCGATCTTTACGCTCGGCGACGACCTTCAGCTATGCCTATTACTAGCTTTCTCCATGGTGTAAGGGCTCTGCATCTGCCCCGAACAAGGTTTGGGCTTTTTCAAGACCATCAACCTATTCGCTCGGCCGCAACCGCCAGCTACACCCTTGCCATCTTCTCGAGAACAAGTGTGGGGGCTCGTCGTCGACCTCGAGCAAGGCCTTGGCTTTCTTCAAAGCTACGCGACTTTTATGGTCGGCGACGACATTTAGCTATGCCCATTACTGGCTTTTTCCTTGGTGTGGGGGCTCGACATCTGCCCCGAGCATGGTTTGGGCTTTTTCAAGACCATCAACCTATGCTCTCGACAGCAACCGCCAGCTACGCCCTTGCCATCTTCCTGAGAACAAGTGTGGGGGCTCATCGTCGACCTCGAGCAAGACCTTGGCTTTCTTCAAAACCACGCGACCTTTACGCTCGGCCACGACCTTCAGCTACGCCCATTACTGGTTTTCTCCATGGTGTGGGGGCTCGACATCTGTCCCGAGCATGGTTTGGGCTTTTTCAAGACCATCAACCTATGCGCTCGGCGGCAACCGCCAGCTACACCCTTGCCATCTTCCTGAGAACAAGTGTGGGGGCTCGTCGTCGTCCTCGAGCAAGGCCTTGGCTTTCTTTAAAGCCATGCGACCTTTACGCTCAGCCACGACCTTCACGCTCAGCCACGTTGGAGGGCCTGCCACCGGGACCAACCCTGGTGTTTCTAGGCCGAGTACAGGTACAAGAGACTCCGGAATCCGAGCCTCCAGATCCGAGCTGAGTCTCCAGCTCCGAGCCGAGCATCCGACCTCCACCTCGCTCCCGCCTCTTCTCCCGATTGGGTCCCTCGGCCGAGGGTTGGGCGTACCATCCGTACCGAAGCTTCCGCAAAAATACAAATCGAGAAGAACTCACACCTGGTGCAGCTACCCCCCAAAAACAAACCCCATTAGTACCATAATCGAACCGCATGAGATGGTCACCTCGAAAGACAAGGTGCAACCTATTATCTATTTTGACTAGTGGGCGAAAAGCATGGGCTCTTGGTCACTGCAAATGGTATCAAAGTCTATGATCAAGATTCTTGCCCATATGCTGAATGTTAAGGGATACATCACAATTGTTAGAGCATCCACTATGGTTTAGGCTAAAAAATCTATATTTACCATTTAGCATTTAGCATTCGTCGATGAGCGCTGCTATCGTTTCTGCTAAATTTGGAAGAGAAAAAAAAGAATAAAAAAAACCAGACGGATAATCTTCATCCGTCTATCTCTTTTTTTTTATGTCTTTATCGTGAATAAGTATTGTCATTTTAGTAATATGTAAAAGAAAAAAAAAGGAAGAAGTGATCGGACGGAAGAAGATCTTCCATAAAAAAAAAATTAAAATGGCATTTTCTTAAATAAGTAATGGTATTTTCGTAATATGTGAAAGAAAAGTTTAGTGGAGAAGTGATCGGCCGAAAGAAGTTCTTCCGTCGGATTTGTTTATTATTTTATTTATAAAATGACATTTTTGTAAATAAGTAATGACATTTTTGTAATTATTTGAGTGGCATTTTCGTAATTTTTAGGAAAAAAATTTGCGGGCGGAAGATGACCTTCCATCCGACCATACTAAATAAAAAAAAATTAAACGGACTGAGTTTGATCCTCCGTCTTCTATATTTAGAAGTCGGCTAAAGTTGCTGCTATCTTTAGCGATCGACTGTTCACTCCTATTCTAAATTTTGGATTTTTAGCGAACAATAGTGGGTATTTTTTCCTATCAATCGCTAATTTTTGAGTTTTTAGCAAACGATAGTGAATGCTCTTATCATGATAAGTCAACAAAAGACGGAGACTTTGCCAAGTCAACAAATTGATGGGAGGCATGGGTGCCGAATCACGAAAGCTGGTTGGAGGCAAACTCAAGTCAACTTGGGGGAGACATGACATACAGCCTAAAGTTGAGGTTAAAATATGAATCTTTGAGGTTCTCCAAAATTTTGGGTTCAAGTTGCTTTCCTGAATTCAAGTCAAGTAAGATTGTTGCTTGAATAATAATCCCGCATGAAAATAGGTGGTGATTAAATTATATTAGACTACTCCAATATGGAGATGTTCCCTTTTGGATCATATATAAAGGACAATATTTAATTTACCAAATAATCATCTAAACTAGTCGGCCCGAAAGCATGGGACTTTAGATTAGTCACAATACAATGAATACAATTAACATCACTCATTGTTTTGACCAAGCTACCTATTCAATTGCTTTGTAATTCAGTGTTTAAATTGAAGCACAGCAAAATAATCAATTCAATGTTTATATATAATGGTCAGTAAATGAATGTGAACCGGGCACACAAGTCTTCGTGAATAGAGTACAATAACCCGTCAGATACTTAAATCAAATGGAAGCTGATTTCCCTGTTACTCTGTTAGAAATGCTACTTCCTGTCCATATTGGACATAATGTCTTTGGTTCTTTGTCCTCCTTTTCGTCTTCATAAAATTTACTACCTCAAGTGCAAACAGCTTCATCTTCAATGGATTCAGTAACGCCAACTTGACACTTGATGGCTCCGCCTCAATCGCACCCAATGGCCTTCTTCAGCTATCGATGGCAAACACAGAACAGACGCAAGGCCATGCGTTTTATCCCACACCGTTTCGCTTCAAGTCTAATACTTCGGGTAAAAGTAAAGCCATCTCTTTCTCCACTTCTTTTGTTGGATATATTGGTATATTCTCTCTATATAAATTAAAGCACGTGCATATGTGTAACACGTGTAATGAACGTACAATTGATTGGATATTGAAACGCGGGTCTATGGGCTTACAACCCGATACCCAAACCAGTATTTATCTATAAATACTGGCTTGTGATAGCAGTCTAGGTATTCCAATTTTGATACCTAGGGTGAATATCTCAAGCAACTTAGATCTAGAGATAAAACCCTAATTCCCAATTGCTAATTTCCTCACAGAACTTAACATCTTTTGTGTTTGCTATTCCCACAGATTACCCTCATCTTGGTGGTCATGGCATTTCCTTCTTCATCTCTCCTACAACTAACCTTTCCAGCGCCTATGGAAGCCAATACTTAGGCCTCTTCAATGCAAACAGCCACGGGAAACCAACCAATCACATCCTTGCTGTGGAGCTCGATACTGTTCAGAATCCTGAATTCCAAGATTGACGATAACCATATTGGTATTGATATCAATGGATTGCGATCCATCAAGTCATGTCATGCTGGTTATTATGTAAATGGCACAAGTTTGTTTAACTTGAGTCTTATAAGTGGCCAACTAATGCAAGTGTGGGTTGATTACGACGGTGAAGCTATGCAACTGAATGTTACCTTATCACCAATAACTATACCTAAACCGGTTAGGCCTCTTCTATCTTCTGTAATAGATCTTTCAAGCTTGATGTTTGATTCCATGTATGTCGGATTGTCTGCATCGACTGGTAGTTTTCATAACTCTCATAATATTCTCGCGTGGAGCTTCCAAATGACCGGGTTGCCAGAGACTCCATCTTACCCAAAGCCTCAATACCATCCTCATAGGAACTTTATATGGTTTCCTGTAGCTCTATTCTCACTTGTGTTATTTGTTGTTGCTGTTAGTGTGCTGATCATAGTGAGGAGGAGGATTAAATATGCTGAGACACTCGAAGACTGGGAGATCGACTATGGGCCTCATCGTTTCTTGTACAAAGATTTGTTTGAAGCGACAAAAGGGTTGGTAGAGAAAGAGTTTCTGGGGAATGGAAGCTTTGGTAGAGTATATGAAGGGGTGTTGCCAATTTCCAAGATGGAAGTTGCAGTTAAGAAAGTCTCGCATGAATCAAAGCAAGGAATAAAAGAGTTTGTAGCTGAAATTGTTACTATTGGCCGGCTTCGCCACAAAAACCTTGTGCAGCTATTAGGCTACTGCCGTCACAAAGGAGAGTTGCTTTTGGTCTGTGATTTCATGCCCAATAGTAGTCTTGACAGGTTCTTATTTGATCGGACAAAGCCTACATTAGCTTCCAGCCTCGTATACCTGCATGAATATTGGGAGCGCGTTGTGATCCACAGGGACATCAAGGCAAGCAATGTGTTGCTGGACCATGACCTGAACGGAAAGCTTGGAGATTTTGGCCTTGCAAGATTATATGCTTATGGGACCGATCCTCAAACCACTCATGTCGCTGGAACCGTGGGTTACCTTGCACCGGAGCTGACACGGACTGGAAAGGCGACTACTGCAACTGTCGTGTTTGCTTTTGGGGCCTGCCTTCTTGAAGTGGCTTGTGGAAGGAGACCGGTTGAGCCCCATGAACAGGGAGAGAAGCTGCTTCTGATGGACTGGGTGTTGACGAGTTGGCAAAAGGGATCGATCCTTGAAACAAGAGACTCGAGATTGGGAGATAAGTACTGTACCCATGAGGTGGAGTTAGTATTGAAGCTTGGTTTGCTATGTTCAAACCCAATGCCAGCAGCTAGACCAAGTATGCAACAGAACCTTGGCACTCTGTTATTGTTCAACAACGAAGGCTCTGATGATCAGATCGAGCCGCTCTGTTCTACTATAGTTACTATTTCTGGTATCTCAGGTGGTCGATGATAGGTCTAGTAGGTGAACTGATCTTCATCTATAATTTGTACTCAATAAATTTCCATGTAAAATTCGTGTTGTTGCTCCTCTGAGAAAAACCAAAGGAGTAAACTTAAGAATGTGATTATGCTGGCATGTCGCTGTATCTTATAGATTCTTAAGCAAACAATGGTTCTTGTTAATTTCCTTACAACACAGGAGTCCTAATTTGAATGACGCACCATTCCTTCTAGCAAAGAAGGTACTGAGAATGCCTCACAAAGCTGGTTTGTTATTGACTGCTCTTTATCTAAAGCAGTGTAGATCATCACTACAAAAGTATGAGAGCTTTCAAGCTCTCCAACGCCAGCAGTAGAGCGGGTATCAGGTTCTATCGGGTCGGGTCCTACACTACCCTGACCCGGACCCGAAATTGGACCCGGAGCTGGACTTGCAAGAACCGGGTCCGGGTCCGGATCCTAATTAAAAAAAATACCCGTTGGGTCCAGTATAGTAGAGAATAAATATTTGCACTAAAGTATTTTTGCACCCAATACCCTACGATTCTAACAGTATTTGCACTTAAGTACATGAATTAATATTATACTTGCATATCTATCTTCAACAATTACTTTTATATGTATATTCCTATAACCCTATTATTCAAATTCTATATGTTTAGGGTAGTTTTTAACGGGTCCGGATCCAGGTCGGTTCTATTTTGAGCGGAATCTGATTCGGACCCGGATCCATTAGTGCATCGGGACTTATTTTAGGACCTGGATCCGGATCCGTATAGATCGGGTCGGTTCCTGTCCAATGCCAAATTCGGATCGGGTTTGGGTAATCGGATAAATGTGACAGTGCTAGCTAGCATAGCAGTGCAGTAAGGGTTCATTCCAAGCGAACCAGTAGCAAAGCGGTTTCAGGCATTCTGTCGGTATCAGTCCTGTTATTCCGCAATAGAGCTCAGACGGCATATAGCTTTTATAAGAAGAACTCCTCTGACCAGTCAACTGTTGACCAGCCAACCGGTATTTTTTCTTTGCCACCGCCTCCTCAACGAGCGTATTGATTGATGGAGATGACTTTTGTATCGGTCAATCCTGATATCCTCCTCTTCTAGCATAGTTTTTTTTTGTTGGATTTCGTGGATTATACGTTAATAGAAAAATTGGTGAAACTCAGGACCACACTCTGTTTCAGAGTATGTGTCATGAACGGAAAACCGCAAGGTGAACAAAAATCAGAAAGGCAGCGACAGAAGGTTGACTCCCCTTCCTCAGGTTTACTAATTGAGAGTAAATTACTCCTTATACTCGACTGGACATAGATAAAATACCGAATGGCTCATTTGACTTGAAACAGGATTCAGAATATTGAACAAGTTAAACAGAGAAACTGGGAAAAGATTATAGCATTTCTGGAAATGGCACTAGAATTTCTGCAGACATCCATACACATCCTTGTATTAGTAGAGACACGCGCATCACAAAACACACACTTGCATGATTACCCCCAACTCCAAGAGAGTCGTGCAGGGACACACACCTTAAACTGAATGCCCTCTAATTTTAAGGATGATAGACTTATAATGATGGAAATTAGTATAGTCATGAATGTTTCTATATGTTCATATGCCACAAAATCCTCGTAAATCTCACAAGTTTTGTTTTCTTGGAATCTGAATCAATTGCGCAAGCTGTTAACCGTCTAAATGGACTCATACTGGTTTTAGCATTCACTGAATACACGAGGAACTGAAAAAGACCTACATACAGTTCAAAGATTTCATATGAACATCAATTCTTCAGCTGACAAGTAAAAAAGATAAATATTATGAACCTTGCACCTACAATTTTTCTAAAAATTTTCCATTAGATCTGGTGTTCAGTAAATATTTGGCAAGACCCAGCAACAACCTAAACATAACAACCACCATAATAGCCAAGACATTGCAAATGCTCTCAGTTACCTCAACAAACGTAAAAATTAGGCAGAAAATTTTCATACACTACCAGGGCCTAAATATTACAATTAAAGTTCAAAACTTATCTCATAATATGAAACATTTCATTGCTCAGAGGCTTCATCGTCTGTTGACTTCACTACGTTTTGGATGTCGGGTAAGGTCGATAGATCAGTCCCAACACCTTTCTCTTCTTCTGTGATTATAGGATACGATATATCATTAGATTCTCCTTGTGCTGCATCTCTACTCTCAAATGTAGATGTAGTAGTAGTATTTTTAATAGCCGATACAGCAGTAGTAGTTGAGTTCTCAACTGAATCTCCCTCAAAACTCTCCAAATTGAGTGCGTCATTATCAACTGTAGAATTTCTATATTCAGCTGAATTCAAGCTAACATTATAGTTTGATGCATTAACCACTGTGGAATTGTCAATTTCAACTCTTGTTGAATTCGCCAGCAATTCTGTTACCATTGTGCTCTGCTGTTCTCTTTGATTATTACTTTCAGTTGGCACTGGATTGGTAACTGAACCATTATCTGGTTTTGATTCCACTTCTGTATTATTAATATCAGCTGACGTCACATTTGAGAAGGGGTTATCAGTCAGCGTTGTTTCATCATCTTTCGGAAGAGAATCTGAGACATTACTTGCGGACCCACCAACAACCAAATCATTAGCATTATTCGTCACATTTTCAGCCTCTACAGATTTGTTCTCTAAGTTGTTCCCTATCACCTCATCTTCAGAACCATCTGAACTTGCAGTATTATCTTCGTGCTTAGAGCCATTTGCATTTGAATCTTCATCACCTTTAGAATCATTAATCACCCCATCTTCAGAACCATCTGAACTTGCCGTATTATCGTCATGTTTAGAGCCATTAGCATTAGAATCTTCATCACCTTTAGAATCACTAGTCACCTCATTTTCAGAACCATCTGAACTTGCAGAATTATCGTCCTGTTCAGAGCCATTAGCATTTGAATCTTCATCACCTTTAGAATCATTAACACCTGAATCGTCATCAACTTTATCAACTACTTGTTCAAATTCAGTTGCATGGGTATCGTGAACTACCGCACTGGAAGCATCGTCTCTTTTATAATTTTCTTCTCGTGCTTCTTGTGTTCCTCCTTCATGGTCTTGGCTCTCGAATTCATCATGGCCATCCTTCTCCTCATCATGACTGCTCTTGTCCTCTTCTTCAGTAGATTCTTCTTGATCTCTTTCTGAATCATCGTCTTCTTTTTCTTGATCATGTTCATCAATGTCATCGTCATCTCTCTTGTCCCTCCTCTCTTCATCCTCAATTTCTTCTTGCTTGGTTTCATGCTCTTCTTCCTCTTTAGGTTCTTCCCCTTCCTCTTCATTGTTGTGAACCTCCTGCACAAAACCAGTTTTCTCAATGTGAGGAAGGTCCTTCCTGCCAAACTTCACAACATCTGCTTGGCTGTTTTCAATTTCCTTGTTCAAACTGTTTGTGTTACTCTCTTCGAGAGCTCTTTTCTTTTCATGGGAGTGCTTGACCTGATAAAGCAACCAAATGCACACAGCAATTAAGAGGGAGATCTGAAGGGCATGTTTGACATTGAACCCTTTGTTTCGCTGGTTCCTACTTGATGCCTGTCTCAGCATTGTGATTATCTCTAAGAGACCACCCCGATCAGGCTCCTCCCTTGAATTGAAATCTAGCAATCTATGTAGTCACCAAAAGGCCGATACGTATCTGGACGAAATATGAAGCCACTGTTAAAATGAGGAATACTAACACCATAACAGAAGTAGAAATAACGACAGACTGGAAATAACACCATAACAGAAGTAGAAATAACGACAGACTGGAAAAATGAAAACACCTTTTAGTATTATCTGCATGTTGTTTATTGATGGTGTCCAATTAGTTAAAGTCAGGGAAGAAAAGATTCAGACTGGAAAAATGAAAACACCTTTTAGTATTATCTGCATGTTGTTTATTGATGGTGTCCAATTAGTTAAAGTCAGGGAAGAAAAGATTCGGAATCAGAATGACATACTATTAGTGAGATAAGACAGAATATAGGAGTATTGATTATTTTCAGTACTTAGGATAAATCAAGTGGCTGATGATGAGATTGAAATTGAGTAGGATGTTAATCATATAATCAAAAGGAGGCTGATTATAGTAGAGAAGATCACCAGGGCCAATCATCAAAGAATATCCATTAAGTTAGAGAAATTTTGTAAAATCAATACACGACAATTATGCATTATGAATAAAAACGATAGGCAATTCTTTAAACATAAGTCTAGCTACAATGAGAATGTTGACACAAACGAGAAAAAAAAAATGCTTAAAGTTGCCAATAAAATATGAGTGCATCCAAAAAAATTTAGAAATAGTTGAACATCAAGGATTCAATAAGAAAAATCATTACAGATGGTTAGGACAGAGGTAGCTTATAATGATGAAAAAAACCAATTAAAGTTAGTCTTGTTGATGGAGATGCAAGGACTAATGCTACATTTCACAAATCTAGTTTGAGGAAAGTAGAAACGGGATGTGATAGTAAATGGCCTAACTCAAGAGATGACCCTTAACATGAGAGAAAGGGTCCATGTGGACGATTCCAAAGATTTGGGATAAGGAAATTTAGGTGACTGGTGTTCTTCTTTGTCTTCTCAATTATCAGGATCTCTATAATTTGCTTAAATAACCTAATGGTTTGTGGCAAGTGTCCCTATGAGGAGTTCAGATTTTCCTTCAGATTAATTAACCTAATGGTTAGGACAGAGGTTGCTTATAATGATGAAAAAAACCAATTAAAGTTACAGTCTTGTTGATGGAGATGCAAGGACTAATGCTACATTTCACAAATCTAGTTCGAGGAAAGTAGAAACGGGATGTGATAGTAAATGGCCTAACTCAAGAGATGACCCTTAACATGAGAGAAAGGGTCCATGTGGACAATTCCAAAGATTTGGGATAAGGAAATTTAGGTGACTGGTGTTCTTCTTTGTCTTCTCATTTATCAGGATCTCTATAATTTGCTTAATTAATCTAATGGTTTGTGGCAAGTGTCCCTATGAGGAATTCAGATTTTCCTTTAGTTCTCTCTATAATTTGCTTAATCGACCTAATGGTCATAAAATTATCTGGCGTCGTTCATTTCTGTCAATGCATATGCTTAAGCTTACAATCACATTCTAAACTTCAAACTTCATAACTAGGTAGTATGAACTTTCATGTTCTTGAGAACTTTACATTCTACATATTCCTGTTAAACTTTATATTTCCTAAGCAGGATACTAAATTTTACACAAAAATGCCCCCCTTAGAAGAATGAAACTAGAATACACAAAAAATGGAGATGCCTTTAGCAAGAAATACTACCAAGGGAACTAAACTAGGCACCATTTGATGCTACAAACTCACAGCTATATGCATACAAACAACTCTTGTATGACATTCTATATGTCCAGTTACTGAGCATTTAAACTACTTGATAATAGGTTTGATTTATGTTCAAATTTATCAAATAGTCAACTTATATATATATATATATATATATATATATATATATATATGTATGTATGTATGTATTTGGAATAAGGTCATAGCCACACATACTCATACTTTATCCTGAATATATGAATTAATTGGAATTTTTTGCCTTCATAGGCCATTTTTTGAAAATATTTGCGTTTAAGGGCCAGTTTCCCAACTATTAGCGTTTGTGGGCTACTCTGTGCCACGTCAGTAGCGGCCAATATTCCCAATTGCGGCCTCTTCATTTTAGAGGTCGCTAATGGGAGCGTAGGGGTGGCATTCGGTCCACCCGGGCCGGGCCGGGCCGAAGCCCAGCGGGTTTGACCCGGTCCCGGGCTAAGGCGGGCCGGGCCGGGCCGGGCTTTTGCTGGAATATTGAGGCCCGGCCCCGGCCCTTGGCCCCTAGCTTGGGGGCCGGGCTTATTTTCTTTTTAAAATTTTTTTTTAAACTTTCTAAATTTTGTTCACAATTGTTAAAATCATATAGATAGAAGAGATATTCAAAAATTATATTTATGAATTACAAAGTCTAATATGTAATCAAATAATTGAGTAAAATTTCATTTCATTCAAATAACTTCAAATTACAATATGAGGAAAACATTTTTATTTAGAGATCGAGATTGCCTCTATTTAGATTGAAGAGAAGGCAGTGGACTATTGTCGTGCACTTCTAGTTAACCTATTTATAGAATCACATCCCCCTAAATTTTCCCAATTATTTACAATACATTATACAAATTACATTCTACTAGTTCTTCACTCGTCACTACTTGTTGATCCGTTTTGTGATTCTTGTAAATCTTGAGTCCTCTGATGAGGACATCGATTCTAGAAGATTTGGGCGCTTCTATCAGCGCAGGCATCGTCTTCATCAGCTATTTTTTTCAGTTTAGGATTTTATTTTATTTCCATTTTTGTTTCGGGCAATTATAGCCATATGTAATCTTTTTGTAATTTTTAGATTCTGAGAATATTTTGGAGATGTGTTTCAAGATGTAATTGAGCCTATTTAAAGGCCCTGAGATGAATGAGAAAGGCATGTCATTATTGATCAAAAAAAAACCTGTGTTGAGTTTTGCTCTTCATTTTCTCTCCCTTGTGTGATACAATCGAGATACAAATTAGGGTTTGTGATAAATCCTAATCTAGTTTTAGAATTAGTGATTAGTTCTAAAATTTATCCCCAATTAAAAATCCCCACAAATTTCCCTAAATCCCCAAATACAAAAAAAAAAAAAACCCTAATCCCCTAACTCAAACCCTAATCCTCTATCCCCCACACCCGCCGCCTCCTTCTTCTTCGTTCTTCTTCGTTTTTTTCCCAAACCCCCAACTCCTACCCCGATCTCCAAATCCAACAGAACCCAACCCCCTTCCCATCGCCATCGACTTCAACCCACACCCTCATCGACCGAAACCAAAACCCTACCACCACTACTCTTCGCATACCCCAGCCTCGTCTCCGGCACCGCCACCTCACCATCACCCCTGCCTCCCGATCGCCAACAACCCCTGACCATCCATCGCCTTTGCCTTCAACCCACAGCCTCTCTCCCCTCACCCTCGACCACGCCCCTCAATCCTAACCCACCGGACCCCAACAGCCTCACTGCCTTCTCTCTTCCCGTGAGCCCCGTTCGCCTCCACCTCTCGACGACGTCGCAGCCATCGCCAGTCAACCGCCAGCGGCGGCACAGCACTTTCACCGGTCCGATCGCATCACAACAGTCACCAGCCACTCAAGCCGCAGCCGCTTCGATTGTTGCAATTGTTCTTCGCATCTGGTATACTCTTTCCACTTTTAATATTTGTGTTTTACTGCCTTATCATCTAGTTTATTATCTGATTTATCTGTCGACCACAAAATAATTGAGATTGAGTGATCCACATGCTAGATTAGAGTACAAATCGATATTGGACTTATTACTTGCTAACATATAGGAATTTAATTATTGATTGAGGTTGAATTATTAATTGGAATTGTTAGCATAATTCAGTTCTTGAAAATCCATCAAACCCGTTAACTGTTTTAAATTTCTAACTTAGATCAGAACTTTCATGTTGGTAAAATTAACCCATTAAAATTCTTGGAAAATTCTCTATTTTAGGGTTGGTTTTACATCATTTTGGTATCAGAGCAAAGGTTCTTAAAACCTTAGTTCTTGCATCGTAGGCATCATTTTTGCATTCATTTAGGATTGTGTAGTTTATATTTTTTTTTCTTCTTTTATTTTAGTTTATTTCAGGTTCAAAAAAAAATAAAAAAAATAAAAATAAATAAAAAATAAATAAATAAATAAAATAAAATAAAAAAAATTAGGACACACTCTATTTTACACTTTTGGTGAATGCGTCTTCGCAGCACCATCACAGACCCTGAAGAACCTTTCCTAGCCCTTCCCAATCACCAAATTAGGAACCCTAGACTTTCCAGACCTGAAATGGACAATTCAGATATCTCCGCTACCCTAGCTGCCATCCAAGCAACTCTTGCCAATATCAATCAGAGGCTTGAGAAAGTGGAGCTAAATCAAACAATTATCCCCGAGCTTCATGGCCATCGTCAGATCCCTCAAGGGAATGTTCATGACGATCGACGTCAAGAACGTGACCCTGACGAACAATATAAAAAGAACGTTAAGGCTGACGTTCCCCAATTTGAAGGCCACATAGAACCCCAAGCTTACCTTGATTGGGTCCGTGCCATGGACCACTATTTTGTGTGGTTCGACATGAGCGAAGCCCTTAAAGTTAAATTTGCAACTATGAAATTAACGGGTAAAGCTCAACAGCATTGGACCAATCTTGAACATGCCCGCAGAGGCCGAGGCCTGGCACCCATAGCCACTTGGGAGGCCATGAAAGAGAAGCTCACTGAGAGGTATGTACCATTATCGTTCCACACCCGATTGCTAGATTCGTGGAACCAATTGTATCAAGGAAGTAAATCCACACAAGAATATGTTGATAAATTCGATGACTTCCTTATTCGGTGCAATGCGCTAGGTAAAGAGAGTGAAGAACAAACTCTCTCTAGGTTCAGAGCTGGACTACGAGCTGACCTTAGGAACGAGCTAATCTATAGAAACGTGGACTCCATAGCGGCAGCCTACGCCCTAGTCCTCGACATGGATTCTCTTAAAGCTAGTTCTCATTCTAGGTCCAGCGACTCGAGAGATCATTCCTCTAAAATGACCTCTACTGACCCACCTAGACCTAAGCCTCCCTCTCAGCATTCCAACAAATCTTACCCCAACAAACCTAATTCAAATTTTAATTTACATAGAGATGAACATAAGGGTAAGAACAATGGAAGAGATTACAGTAAGATTGACCCTCTCACTAAGTGCTATAAGTGTAAGGGCTATGGTCATGTTGCTAGCAACTGTCCCAGTCCTAGTAGGATAAACATAGTAGAGGGTACCGCTGTCATTGCTGACGACTCAGACAATGAGTTTTCTTATGAGCCTATCGAAGGCGATGACTTCGGTGAAGAAGAGGATGACCAGTATCTCCACTGTATTTGGTCTATCCAATCACCTCACTTGAATGTAGTTAGATGTGGTTTGTCCCAACCAAAAGAAGAAGATGATTGGAAGCGCACTGCTATATTCCACACCTTTACGACTATAGGTGGCAAAAACTGCAAGGTGATTGTTGACAGTGGGAGCTGCGTCAACGCTGTCTCTTCTGCGGTCTTAGCAAAGACCGGACTTAAGGCTGAACCCCATCCCCGCCCATACAAAGTATCTTGGATTGATGCAACAGCACTCCAAGTAACACATCGATGCTTAGTCCCTGTGGACTTCAAAGCTTACAAAGAGGAAATTTAGTGTGATGTGCTTAAAATGGATGTGGGTCAAGTCATTTTAGGGAGACCTTGGTTATACGATCACGATGTGACCATATATGGTCGATCCAACCAATGTGTGTTCCAGCACGATGGACTAAAAATAAAGCTCATTCCCGTGAGGCCACGAACTAGTCCAGCTGAAACAACACCGGCTCTCTCGAGAAAGGGCAAGGAGGTAACGTATATGGGTGAAAAGGAACTTACAAATGAAATTGAAAAGGGGGCTACCATTCTTTTACTCACAGCGAGAGAAGTCCCTAAAGATCCTAAGTCACTCATCCCGCCCCAAGTTACTCCTGTCCTTCAGGAATTTGCAGATGTGTTTCCTGCTGACCTCCCCAACCAGTTGCCCCCATTGCATGACATCCAACACGCTATTGACCTGGTTCCGGAAGCGAGTCTTCCCAACTTGCCACATTATCGGATGAATCCGACAGAGCATGCTGAGTTGAAACGGCAAGTTGATGAGTTATTGGCAAAGGGCTTCATCAGAGAAAGTTTAAGTCCTTGCGCTGTTCCTGCTCTATTGACGCCAAAGAAAGATGGAACTTGGCGTATGTGTGTGGACAGCCGTGCCATAAACAAGATCACGGTAAAATACCGTTTTCCCATTCCTCGTTTGGATGACATGTTGGACATGATGTCTGGTGCCACAATCTTTTCCAAGATTGATCTTAAAAGTGGCTACCACCAAATACGTGTTCGTCCTGGTGATGAGTGGAAGACCGCCTTCAAGACGAAGGATGGCCTGTACGAGTGGATGGTCATGCCATTTGGAATGACAAATGCCCCGAGCACGTTTATGAGAGTCATGACGCAAGTACTCCGTCCCTTTATGGGCAAGTTCCTTGTGGTGTACTTTGATGATATTCTCATTTACAGCCGATCCGTTGGGCAACATCTTGACCATTTGAGACAGGTCTGCGGTGTTTTGAGGAAGGAACAGCTTTATGCTAATCCTACCAAATGTACCTTCCTCTCCGATCAGACTATCTTTCTGGGATTTATTGTGTCCGCCAGAGGAGTATCTGCTGACCCAGAAAAGATACGAGCTATTACAGAGTGGCCTGAGCCCCGCAATATTCGTGATGTGCGGAGTTTTCACGGCCTTGCCACCTTTTATCGTCGGTTCGTGCGAGGATTTAGCACGATCATGGCTCCGATAACCGACTGTTTGAAGAAAGGTGAGTTTGTCTGGTCGAAAGAAGCCATGAATGCCTTCGAAGAGATCAAGAAGAGAATGACTCAGACACCTGTCATGAGGTTGCCTGATTTCACTAAAGTCTTCGAAGTAACATGTGATGCTTCTGGTATTGGTATAGGTGGAGTCCTCAGTCAAGAGAGTCATTCTGTTGCTTATTTCAGTGAAAAGCTGAACGAAGCAAGACAAAAATACTCCACCTATGACAAGGAGTTCTATGCGGTCATTCAGTCACTTCGCTATTGGCGACATTATCTCCTGCCGCAAGAATTCGTTATCTTCTCAGACCATGAGGCCTTAAGATTCCTTAATTCTCAACAAAAGTTGAATCCGCGACATGCTAGATGGGTGGAGTTCCTACAAGAATATTCATATACCATTAGGCATACAAAAGGGATTGATAATAAGGCCGCGGATGCGCTAAGTCGTTGTTACATGATCTTATCTGCTCTGCGCACCGAAATTATTGGTTTTGAGAGATTGAGAGATGAGTATGCCTCCTGGCCAAATTTTCACGAGATCTACACCTCTTTGAAGGAAGGCATAACTCGAGTGATAGATAATTATTTCTTGAAAGATGATTATCTCTTCTATCGCTCCAAACTGTGCATTCCTAGTACATTCTTACGAGAGTATCTTGTTTGGGAATTGCACGCTGGTGGCCTTGCTGGACATTTTGGGCATAGCAAGACCATTGATGCTGTGGAACATGGGTTTTACTGGCCGAAGCTAAAGAGAGACGTTGTGAGACTTATTAACAGATGTCACACCTGTCAACTTGCCAAGCAACAAAAACAGAACACAGGCCTGTACACTCCCCTACCTGTTCCCAGTCGCCCTTGGGAAGACGTGGGTATGGATTTCGTGTTAGGCTTACCGAAAACACAAAAGAAACACGACTCCATTCTTGTCGTCGTGGACCGTTTTTCTAAAATGGCCCACTTCCTCCCGTGCTCGAAAACTTTTGATGCATCCCGCGTGGCTCAGATCTTTTTTGATAATATTGTGAAGCTACATGGGTTGTCAAAAACCATTGTGTCTGATAGGAATGTGAAATTCACGAGTTATTTTTGGAAGACCCTATGGCACAAGTTAGGTACAAAATTAAAGTTTTCGTCAGCGTTCCACCCACAGACAGATGGACAGACTGAGGTTGTCAATCGGAGTCTTGGCAATCTCTTACGTACTCTTGTGGGAGAGAACTTGGGAACATGGGATTTGAAATTAACGGTTGCTGAATTTGCATATAACACATCTAGGAATAGAACCACTGGCATGAGTCCACACGAGGTTGTACACGGTTATCGTCCTAGGCAGCCTATAGATCTTGCCCCCATGTTAGAACATCACCGAGTCTCTGAGTCTGCATCTGCATTTGCATCCCGCATTCATGACTTACATAGAGAAATTTCCAAGAAAATTAATGAAAATAATTTTAACTACAAGTTAAGAGCTGATGTTAGAAGGAAATTTAAAACTTTTAATGTGGGTGACGAAGTGATGGTTCGGATTCGTCCGGAACGGTTCCCAGCGGGATCCGTTAAGAAATTGAACGCACGTGCTGCAGGTCCATTTAAAATTCTTCATAAAATCAATGACAATGCCTATGTTGTTGACCTCCCTGAAGGCTTTGGCATCAGTAAAACTTTCAATATTGAGGATTTAGTACCTATGAAGGCCCAGAATTTAACCCTAGAAATCCTCTTATAGATGAGCCTACCCTGCAGCCTACTGGTGAGATTCCCCCATTACCTCCACTACCGATACTACTTACCCATCGACAGAAGAGTTAGATAATATTTTAGATGATCAGATAATCTCTACTAGAGATGGTGGTATTCATAGATATTTGGTAAGTTGGAAAAACAAGCCGGAGTCGGAGAACACTTGGATAGATCGCGGAAAGCTCCAGCGCTTGGATCCAGACCTCTTGGAGGACTATGACAGGAGGACTGGTTTTGACTCGACTGGGTCGAGCCTTATCCCACCCGGGGAGAATGATGAGGACATCGATTCTAGAAGATTTGGGCGCTTCTATCAGTGCAGGCATCGTCTTCATCAGCTGTTTTTTTCAGTTTAGGATTTTTATTTTATTTCCATTTTTGTTTCGGGCAATTATAGCCATATGTAATCTTTTTGTAATTTTTAGATTCTGAGAATATTTTGGAGATGTATTTCAAGATGTAATTGAGCCTATTTAAAGGCCCTGAGATGAATGAGAAAGGCATACCATTATTGATAAAAAAAAAACCTGTATTGAGTTTTGCTCTTCATTTTCTCTCCCTTGTGTGATACAATCGAGATACAAATTAGGGTTTGTGATAAATCCTAATCTAGTTTTAGAATTAGTGATTAGTTCTAAAATTTATCCCAAATTAAAAATCCCCACAAATTTCCCTAAATCCCCAAATACAAAAAAAAAACCCTAATCCCCTAACTCAAACCTAATCCTCTATCCCCCACACCCGCCGCCTCCTTCTTCTTCGTTCTTCTTCGTTTTTTTCCCAAACCCCCAACTCCTACCCCGATCTCCAAATCCAACAGAACCCAACCCCCTTCCCATCGCCATCGACTTCAACCCACACCCTCATCGACCGAAACCAAAACCCTACCGCCACTACTCTTCGCATACCCCAGCCTCGTCTCCGGCACCGCCACCTCACCATCACCCCTGCCTCCCGATCGCCAACAACCCCTGACCATCCATCGCCTTTGCCTTCAACCCACAGCCTCTCTCCCCTCACCCTCGACCACGCCCCTCAATCCTAACCCACCGGACCCCAACAGCCTCACTGCCTTCTCTCTTCCCGTGAGCCCCGTTCGCCTCCACCTCTCGACGACGTCGCAGCCATCGCCAGTCAACCGCCAGCGGCGGCACAGCACTTTCACCGGTCCGATCGCATCACAACAGTCACCAGCCACTCAAGCCGCAGCCGCTTCGATTGTTGCAATTGTTCTTCGCATCTGGTATACTCTTTCCACTTTTAATATTTGTGTTTTACTGCCTTATCATCTAGTTTATTATCTGATTTATCTGTCGACCACAAAATAATTGAGATTGAGTGATCCACATGCTAGATTAGAGTACAAATCGATATTGGACTTATTACTTGCTAACATATAGGAATTTAATTATTGATTGAGGTTGAATTATTAATTGGAATTGTTAGCATAATTCAGTTCTTGAAAATCCATCAAACCCGTTAACTGTTTTAAATTTCTAACTTAGATCAGAACTTTCATGTTGGTAAAATTAACCCATTAAAATTCTTGGAAAATTCTCTATTTTAGGGTTGGTTTTACATCACCTCTCTTCCGCTTTCATCCAATCTTCGGCGCATACCATGGTTTTAAATCTCGGATTTCGGACTCGTCTCGGCAAGAGGTGTTTCGTCTCGGATCGGAGATATCGGAGAAGATGTCGGAAAAATGTAATCATATCAGATGTTCATTTCCTATACTCAATAAAAAAAATTTTGGTAACTAAATAAAATATTATATATCCTACATGTCATTTATCATATAAAATATTGTATAATATAACAAATGACATGAATCAATTACGGTAAATATTCACAGAATTTAACAATAATATAGAAGAGAATGTAATATAAGTATATAACTAAATTGAATTTACATTGATTAGAAAAAAATATATTAGTTAATAAACTTACTTGACTTTGCATATATACAAACAATAGCGAGCCGAAATTCTCACATTATCTTAGTTTAAGGTCTTATATTGAAAGACATATATGCAAAAAGTAAAACAATTTTTTTATATTTACAATAACATTTGTGTCTATTTCGGCTGATATTTAGCCAATTTCGGCAATATTTCGGCCGATATTTCGGAAATTTCGACCAAAATCTACACATTTCGGTCCAAACGATATAGAGTATAAAATATGTGATTTCGTATCGGCAAGCTAGCCGAAACAAAATTTCGGCCGAAATTTCGGCCGTATCGGAGGATATTTAAAACAGTGGCGCATACCAATATCTCCAAATTCTTTGACGTCAAGCAATTCCTGTTCGGGCTCATAATCCTGCCACCAAGAGAAAAAGCACTTTCCGATGCAACGGTTGACGTCAGTATAGTTAGAAAATCTTTAGCCATGCGAGAAAGAATACTAAAAATATTTTCATTAGTTTTCCAAAAAGAAAACACATCTACTACATCTTCAATGGGAGATTGTGCATTATCCCAATTCAACTCATTTGGTGAATTGGTTCTTAGTTTTTTTATTTTAAGAGATTTAAAACATTACTAGTGGCAGGACCATTTCGCTTTGATAACATAGAAGAAGAAGAACTAACATTTTGTGTTTGTGTAGTGTTAGATGAATAAATTCTATCGTAACTATCATATAAACTATTCAAAACATTTTCAAATTTTGCAGTGAAAATAACATGATTAAAATCATCTATTTCTTCGTGTGGAGCATAAGTATAAAAAATCTGAATTAAGTTTTTTGTGCCATCTAACTTAATCATGGAATTTATTACACTAGCAACACAATATAACATAGGAAGCGGATGAAAATATTTTAAAATTTTAATATAAGCTGCATAAACCATTTCTCCAATGAAATGGTCATTTACCAAATCTTTAATTGTTGTCATCATAGTGACAATTGCAAGTAAAATACCACTAGATGTAGATGTATATATTTTTGAAAATTGTAAAACAGCATCATTAAAAGGTTCTAAAAATTTATACAAACTATCGGCAAAAAATCAAAAATCATCATCTAACATACAATCTTGCATACCCATTGCAATACAAAATTCTCTAAGATTAAAACGATAGTGAAGAACAACACTTAATAAATCAAAAGTAGAATTCCAACGATGTCTAACATCTTTAAGAAAATGTTTAAATACAATTTCCCTAAGTTGACACCAATCATGAAAAGATTGATATATTGGACCACTCAACGTAATAAAATGAACACAATTTCTCATTGCCTCTATTTTATCGTGTCCATATTTAAGTGCATCTTGTACACAAAGATTTAAAATATAACAAGCACACCTAACATGAAAAATTTTCGGTTTCAAATGATAAGTGTAATTAGCAAACTAGCAATTGCCTTAGTATTATTAGAGGCATTATCAAAATCAATAGCAAAAACTTTATCAAAAATACCAAAATTGTTACATGCTTCCATGATGTGTGTAGCAATTATTTCACCCTTATGTGGGTACCTAACAAATCCAAATGAAATTATCCTCTTTTGAAGTAGCCAACTGGAATCTATCCAATGACATGTTACACACATCATTGGTATGCCATTCACTCCTACCCACCCATCCGATGTCAAAGAAACTCTAGTATTTAGTGACGTAAGTGTTGCTACTAAAAAATCCTTAACCTCATTGTAAACTAATTTACAATCACCATTTACTACATTCCTAGGAAATTTTTTATAATGGGGGTTTAATGCGGTTTGCGCAAAGATCTCTACATTCCTACTTTCACCAAAAGAATAAGGTAATTCATCTATAATTACTAACTTAGTCATTTCTCTACGAACGATATCATGATCGTATCTATGACTATCTATTTGGTCGGTCTTATGGTGTATTTTTTGTTGTGTGAGGTTATCTTTAGAAAATTCGGGTTGACATTTACTTAAGTGTCATTGAAGTGTATCCGTTCCCGATCCTAGTTTAAACTTATAGGATGTTTGACACTTTTTACAAATTTTTAATCTTACGTTCTCATGATTTTGTGAAGGGACATAGTCAAAATATTTGTGTACTTCGGATGCGTTCCTTCTTGTTTTACGAGTCTAAGATGGGTCTTGTTCAGATGGTTGTGGTTCTATATCTTCTACTTCTATTTGACCCGTGTGTGTTTCATGAATATTGGGAATACTATCATAATTGTAAAGTGTTTCTTCACTATCTACATATAGAAGAGGAATGGAAGGAATGTGACGACTACTAGTAGACTCTTCGCTACTATGTCTACCACGTGATCGGTTAGATGTCATCTAAACTAGTGTATGTTATAAAAATTTTAGTGTATGTTCTAAAAATTAATTCTAATGTATGTTTTAAAAATTAATTGTAGTATATGTTTTAAAATTATAATTCTACAAAACAAGTAAAGATAGATAAACTAGTGTATGTTATATAAAATTAATTTACAAAGCAAATAAAACAACAACTATAAAATGATTATTCTAGTCTATGTTTACCAATTTACCAAAAAAAATCTAAAAAGAAGAACAAGAACAAGAAAACTCAATTTAATTATGAGAAATAAATGATAACAGACAACAATGATAATTCTAAAAATTATACAAATACGAAAATACCGTATGAGTGTAGAATGTAGATTGAAGAATGAAGGTAGAGAGAGTTGAGAGCTTGTAGTGTTGTTGTTGATTGTTGTTGGATGTTGTTGATGTTGAATCTTGAAAAAGAGTAGTTGAATGTTGTTGATGTTGAATCTTGAAGGAGAGTAGTTGAATGTTGTTGATGTGGTTGATGTTGAATCTTGAAAGAGAGTAGTTGAATGTTGTTGATTGTTGTTGATTTGTTGAGAAAGTTAAGAAATAGCAGAGAGAGTTGAGTGAATTTCTGAAGAGAATTGAATGAAATGAGGTTGTATATATAGAATATATATTTCTTCAATGTCCCAAAATACCCTAAAAAACTAGCTAGTATAAATCCGTTGGGGGTATTTTGGTAATTTTGCATACCCTTCTTAATAAATAAAAATTCTGGAAAAAAAACCAGTAGCAGCAACGGTCGGCCCGCGGGCCAGCCTGGACCGGCCCGGGCCGGCTCAATCTGGTCCCGGGCTAGTTCGGACCTGGCCGCTACTGGGTTTTTTGCCTTTTTGGGAACCGGACCGGCCCCCACGTTTGGGGCAGTCTGACCCCGGTTCAGCCCGGGTTTGGACGGGGCGGGCCGGGCCGGGCCGGGCCTAGGACCGAGCGGCCCGGGCTGGTCCCAGGCCGGTCCGGACCGAATGCGACCCCTATGGGAGCGGCCTATGTTTTAAAAAAATTTGAATTTTTTGTTTGCTGTCGCTATTCCCACTAGCGACCTGAGTATATATGAGGTCGCTGATAGGATTAGAGACCTCAAATGAATGTATTGAGACACTTGACGATATCTAGTCAGCTTTTGCTCTTTTGGGAAAAAAATTTAAAACTGAAGTCGCTATTGGGAATAGCGACCTTAGTATACTTCAGTCATTATTCGCAATAGCGAGCTCAGTTTTAATTTTTTTCCTAAGAGAGCAAAAGCTCTCTAGAAATTGCCAAGTGTCCCAATACAGTCATTTGAGGTCGCAAATCCCATTAGCGACCTCATATATACTAAGGTCGCTATACCACAGTTTTATAATTTTTTTCAAAGAGAACAAAAACAATCTAGAAATCGCTAAGTGTCTTAATACATTCATTTGAGGTTGCTAATCCCATCAGCGAGCTCATATATACTAAAGTCGTTAGTGGAAATAGTGACAGCAAACAAAAAAATCAAAAAATGTAAAACATAGGCCGCTATTTCCATTAGCAACCTAGAAAATAAAGAGGCCGCTATTGGGAATAGCGGCCGCTGTTGACGTAGCACAGAGTAGCCCACAAACGCTAATAGTTGGGAAACAGGCCCTTAAACACAATTTTTTTCAAAAAATGGCCTATGAAGGCAAAAAACTCTATTAGTTGCGACTTTTTTGTGCAAACGGGATTCAAATTCCTGACCTATTGCTTCACAATGACTTGCACTCGTAATAGATTTTAGTTACAGCAAAAGCATACAAAATATTAACCTTGAGAATTCCGAAAGTTAATTTCTTCTCCATTTCCAATAGAATATTAAATATTCCACGTTGTTCAGCCCTATAATTTAAATCAATTTAAACAATTGCTAAGTCAACATGAAAAGATCAGACAATAGAGAGGGAAAAAAAAACTTTTAAAAAATACAAAACCCACTTGCACCGAACCCCAAATCAGAGAAACAACACATCAAACCCAATTTTGAACCAAACTAATCTCTCCAAAAATTAATGGAAACCAAATAATACACCAAACAAGAACAAAGAAGATAAATTCCTTCAACAACACAAAAAGAACAAAGAAGATATAACCCACACAGATCTAAAATAACCCAACTCAAAAGCAAACATAAGTTACAGATCCAGTGACAACGAACTAAAAGAGGAGAGCAAAAGTGGTAGTACCTGAAAAGAGCAGGAAGAGGAATAGTCTCGTTAGATTTACAGAGAGAGCAAAGATCTGATCAAAGAGACGAAGAGAGTTCAATAAAGGTAAAGAGTTTTTCTACTATTTTTTGTGCGTCTATATAAGAGAGGGAGTAAAAGATAGCGAGCAGTGTTCATATAAAACTCTTTGTTATGGTTTTTTTCCTAGTTTGGTTCACCAAAATTTGGGTGAATTGTTTTATGGGTTTTCAATGTTTTACCATTTTTGTGTGTGACAGTTTGGTTTGTATATATGCTCTCTCGGATACAATATATCCAATTTCATCGGCATCCATATCCGAAATTTTTTAGGAGGATTTGGATATAGAAAATTCATATCCGGCCTGATTCATATACAAACACAAATTTTTTTTATATGCCACTTTTTTAAACTATTTATAGAAAAATGGCAGTTGTCAAAGTATTTTTTTGGTCATGGACTCAACAACTATACTCGTCGTTCTTAACCGCGAATTTAGTTGTTACATGCTTATTGTTGGGATATGACGATTTTTTTTTAAAAAAAATTTAGAAACTCGTCGTTCCCAACGGCAAGTTTAGTTCAAAATTTTCAATGAAGAATCGTCATTCCCAACGGCGAGAAAACTTATACTACACTCGTTGTAAACGGCAAGTTTAGTTTTAAAAAAATTCTATGAAGTTTTTTTTCTAAAATTCACTAAATCCAACAAAGTATTTTACTCTCTGTGAAATTTTCTCTATCCTCGCCGTTCTCAACAGCGAATCTAGTATAAAAAAACCCGTCGTTGAAAACGGCGAGTCTTATTTGATAATTTTGAACTAAACTCGTTGTTCCCAACAGCGAGTATAGTATAAAGAACCTCGATGTTAGGAACAGTAAGTTTTTTATATATAATTTTTGAACTAAACTCGTCGTTGGGAACAACGCGTTTCTCAAAAAAATAGCACTAAACTCGCCGTATCCCAACGGCGAGCATGAAACAACTAAACTCGCCGTTGGGAACGTCGAGTTTAGTTGTTGAGTCCACGAGCACAAATACTTTGGCAACTGTTCTCTTTCTGCAAATAGTTTCGAAAAGTAGCATATAAAAAAAATCTACGGATACAGATATCTAATTTTTAAAAAAACTCAGATGCAGTTATGGATACGGATATGAATATGTATTAAAAAAAACAGATGGATATTCCTATTCGCATATTATAATATGTATATATTTATTTATTTGTATATATAATATAATATTATAAGTTGAGTTACTTAAGTAGTTAATTATATGTACTTAAACATAGAGTTATATTAATCTCGCATGATTTTCATTCATTAATTAGTAATTACTTAACATTTTGTGAATTATTTCACTTACTTACTTTAATATTTCACTTTATTAAGTTTCTCAAATAAAAAATGAACTATATATTAAGAGTTCTCCCAAATTTCCTTACTCCCCAATTATCTTATTCTCCAACTTCATGTCTCATACCATCAACCCACGAACTTAAGTTCTTAATGAGGGTTCAGCTCTCCCATGGCGGCATCCTGAAGCTCTCCCATTCTCTTCATCCTAAAGATGTCTAAAATCTGTAGCTTGAACCACCGCAAGTAGCTTCCATGGCGGCATCGAGGCTGTCGAAGCTAGAACTTAGTGGCTGTGGGCCCAACGAGGTGGTCCTCTACCAGCCTAATCCTAACACTTTGCAGCAACCCCACCCCCAACCTCAAACCTCTCTCACCCCTAAGAACCCCCCACCACCCTCTACCTCCAGGATACCCCCCCCCCCCCCTCGACTTCCGATCTCAACAACACCGTTGACAACCTACACCCCCCCCCCCAAACCACCGGCGTACCCTACCGAGAAGGGCGAGAGACAGCTCAGACTACCTACCTCGCGTGCACACCATAGTGAGCATCAACGACGGTACGAGAGTGTTCTCAGTCATCATCGCCGCTACTCAACGCCCCCTAGAGGATGGGCCCATAGAGGAGGCCCTCCTACTGGCTCTTTCGAGCGTAAAAATGGCCCCCTCTCAGGCCAGCATCGCTCCCACGGAGAAAGGAACAGCCACAGGCAGAGTAATCACAATGGGCATTGGCAACATTCACACAATGTATCAAAGAACAACCACAGGCAGAGTCACCCCTACCTTCACAGAGACCATCAAAACCCCCCCAGGCATCAAAATCACCACCACCACCATCACAGAGACCACCAAAATCATACCAGCCACCTATGTTACGACCAACACTCCTCACTCACTCCACCCCCCCCCCCCAAGATCACTCACACACCACCACAAACCTCAACTGGTTACTCCACCCCCTACAAGATCCACCGCACACCACCACACCCCTCCAAAAGCCTCTTCTTCACACAACTCCCACAATTCCCTCCAACCATCAAAAGAGGAAGTCATCGACCCACTGAAGTCTATCGTAGTTTGGACCCAAGAAGGGGATCCAAACGACGAGAATCCAGAGGAGGAGGCTCTGGCTCCGATTGGGGAACCTATGGAGAATTGGTGTGAAGTAACCAGAAAAGGAAAAAAGAGACACAATACCCCACCACCAACCCAACAAGATAACAGAAAAAAGCAGAGGAAAGGGGAAAGAAAACCGGTGCCATGCTTCAACTGCAGAGAATTGGGACATTACATGAAGGATTGCACTAAAGAAGTCTGGTGCCTGAAGTGCATGAAGTGGGGACACATGTCATACACCTGCATGAACGTCGTCAGCACTAACAATGACGACGAACGTCCAGTTAGCAGAGGAAGATCACCAGACAACCCAACTCTGATCAGATTAGCAAATAGCTTGGATAATATCAAAACCGAAGAAAAGTGGCTCCGCCAATGGTGTGCAGTGGCCAGAGTCAGGTCAGGTAGGCCGTCGGAGACTCATCTTGTAACCCCTGTTTTTCATTTTGTGTATTTTGGAGTGTATTTTTCGTTTTAGTGTATTTTATCTCTCTTGTATTCTCTGAACCGTATATTGGAGTTTGTTTTCAATATATACTCGTTTTATTTTATTTTGAGCTCCTTGTGTGTGATTAATTATCTCTTTTGTCTCGTTTTTTTCATTTCGTTGGTCTTTCCCTCATTTTTGGTCTCGTTATCTTTATTTTTATTTTTTGTGGTGTTGTGGTGGTGTTTTGAGGGTCTTTTTCCCACTCCTATTATTTTATCCCCTAATAAGATTTCCAAAGCCAAAGAATTCTCCATCCTTTTTTGCATTCCTATTGTTATTCGACCCAAAATCCAAAACCCATTTGTATACCTATTACTAACCCCTACCCAATACCCATTAGCCCACATCCTAACCCTATATATAAACCCTCCTAATCCTAAGCCCTAACCCTAACCCTAATCTCTCCAACATCCGGCCTCCATCCAACCCCCTTTCTCTCCTTGCGGCTGCCCTAACCCGAGCACCACCATCCCCACACCAGCCCGGCCACCCCCTCAGGCCGAGCACACCAGGCCAACCCCATCCCTACCTCCGGCTTACTCCCCCTCTCCGGTATACACCCTACAAAACCCGAGCCCCTCCTTTCCTCCATTGCCGACCAATCACCACACTGCCATCATCATCCCTTGCACCATATTTCCCCTACTTCTATTCGTGGTGTTCTCAAAGTGGTCGCTAGCCACTTTGATCTCTCTCGCTTTGTGGAGTTTGGTTCGTGTGGAGAGTTTCGCTCTATTTGCTTGGATTCGTTGATTGTAGCGGATTTCGTTCGTGGGTTTTGCTTCTAGACTTGATTGCATCGTTCTTCATCCCCAAATTAAGACAAGTAACTTGTACTCCAATTCATTTGTTTGATACAAGTCAAAAAGTTCACCTATAGTGTAGTTGGGTCTAGAGACAACTCTTGATTGTGTTTTCCTTGATGGTTTTTGTCTCTATTGTGATATTTTGGCCATAGAATGACTCACGACACAATCTTGACATGATTTAACCTAGGATTCGCCCGATTCTTGATTTTGAACATGTATGCGGGATTTGTGTGCAAACTTGTGTTTTGGTTAGGACACATGAGATATAATTGATGTGAACATGTTAATAGCCCTAATTCATGATGTTTAGACACTTGGTAGACTTTATTTCAAGTTTGGATATATTTGGATCAATTTTCTTGAAACTATGTTGATTTTGTTTTAAGGGGAAAAATCTGTATTTTTGGCACTGTTCTGTTTCATTTGCTGTTTTCGACTGGGTTAGAGTCAGTATCTTGATTTCGGTATAAAATATGAGTTTTAGATAATTTTTTCTATTTTCAAATCCCTCTGACCTTGCTTGATTTTGATTTCGTATGACTGAGTTATGACTGTTTTAGTACAGAGGTGTCGATCTTTTCCAGATTCTGTTTTCAGAAATTTTGATAACAAACTATTTTCAAGAACCATGCTATACATATTATTTTGGTTTGAAACTTTGGTAAGTGTTTTTTTATTAAGTTAGGGATTACCTAGAATTTTGGTGAATTTTATTGATAAGTTTTATGTGATGTTTCATGCTCGTTTCTAAAATCCATTTGTGCTGTATTTTGCTCGCTGTTCTGTAAAGAACCATATTTTCACTATGATTTCTTATACTGTACCAAAATTGTTTGTGAAATGTGAAAGTTAGTATATTTTATCTATTTTCACCTCCCTTTGGTGGATTTGAATTTCGTTTCACTGGTTGCGAGATATCTTAGTTTTCGTACAGCAGTGTTGGAACTTCCAGATTTTCCAAAGTGTTGTTTCTTGATATTTTCTTAATTTTGATGACTAGAATATTATGAAACTTTATATTTTGATTCTAGACACATAGGGGAATACCCCAGATTTATCTTGAATTTATTTGAGTGGTTTTGATGCAGTTTTCCTAACTGAAAATTCATTTTCTTGATTCTGACTGAACATGTTTTCTGTTTCCAAATCTGTTTTGAGTTATGATGTTGTGAATTACTATATGACTTATTTGTGCTCGCTAGATTCGTGTGGAAGTTTATTTTCCAAATCCATTGACGGATCCAGATTTGGATGTTTGTAGTAGCGGGGATCACTGTTTTAGTACAACACAGTCATGCTGTCCTGAATTAGAAAACTAGTTGTTTTAACCTGTTATGTGATATCTTGTACCTGTACTTGTTTATCTTGCGTCATGAACCTGATACATATTTATACCCTGTTATCCTTGCTTTTTTTTGCGACACATACTTGCATGCCTGATTATAATAATAAATGACCAAGCCGGGGTTTAAGGAAAATATCTAGTAGTGGAAAATATAGAAACGTGTACTTGGAAAAGGACCTGTGTCCTGCCTACCTGTTACGTGTTCATGACTACATGATTCACGATCCTGTTACCTGTACCTGACTGCATGCTTCCCTATAGGAAGATGTACTCGGAAGATAACCACTAGGTTATGCCTGCTTTCTGTACCTGACTGCATACTTCCCTTAGGAAGGTGTACTCGGAAGAGAACCACTAGGTTCTACCAGTTCCTGTTATTTCTGTTTCCTGTACCTAAGTACACTGCCCTATGGACTCCACTATGAAATCTAAAGCGAAATTGTTTGTTGTAGCAACCATATAGTAAAAACCGGGATGCATGAAGTGCTACCTAGATAGTAAAATAACAAGTCTTGACATGACATAAATCTGACTATCCTGTTACATGATTTCATGATTACCTGTATACCTGATTACCTGTTTACCTGTACCTGTTACCTGTGTACCTGACTATCTGTTTACCTGTTTACTTGTATACCTGTTTTCTGATACCTGTTGCATGTTTACCTGTTTACTCGATTACTTGACACTTGATTCATGCCAGTTACACTTGATCATATTACCATGCTAGTTGTTTATATTGACATCACACGTATACCATGTTGCTAGTTAGTTTCCCCATGTGCTTGTATCATACATTATTTATGATCCGCGACTTGCATTTGATGGGTACTTATTTTCTTCTTTTCTCCTTCTCCTGCAAATTACTAATTGCAGATTATGATGGACGACTGCCATATGGTATTGGCGAGATGGTGTATTAATGCTAGAGTTTCTGCTTTATTATTATTATTGTTGTTGCTTGAACTTGAATAAAAGTGTACTTGATGACTTGGATATTTATTGTATTTAGGCAATGTGACCCAGGATATTTGTTTTGTTCAGAACCTGATTATTTGAGATTATTGTATTTGGTTTTCGAGTAATTTTTGTTGGTGTCTTGTTCTAATTATGCATGTTGGTTGATATTTTTCTGGCTTTTGACTCTGATTATTCCAGTGGTATGTTGTAAAGAATTCCTGAACAGCTTGTGGATGATGAAAATCATTCGCTGGGCTTTTGTTACGTGCTCGTATTCCGTATTTTTGGGAAGCGGGGCGTGACACATCTTCTCCAAGCGTTGAACGCTAAGTGGCCAATGAGGGCTCACAGAGATTGGGTAGCAAAAAAAAATGTGCCACCTACAATTTCTGGTATCGTTCCCATTGCCCGAGAAGATGGTCGAGGTCACCGACTTGGGCACGGTTGACTTTGGACACTTTAAGATGGAATTTTTCGCATGGACGCCGAGCTTTGGAGTAGAGCTACCGCAGGACGACAGATTTTGGATTTGGATCCATAACGTGTCGCTGCACTTCTAGAAGAAGGAGGCCTCACAAGAGATAATCTCTGACTTCGGTACAATTAAAGATATCGACGAGAAGACGATTCGCCGCTCGAAGATTGTATCGGCTATGATACTGATCCGGAATGGCGATATCTCGCTAATGCCCCACTTTGCAGAAGTTTTCTCGTTCGATGAGTCCTACCTCATTCGCTTTGTGCTCGATAAACGAGCGGAGACAGAGGCGGAACCCCTGGCCATCATGTCCCCCACTCCCCCTCCCCCCTCAGACGGTCGCTCCTATAAATAGATAGTCTCGCCGAAGTGGGAACTAACCATAGATGGGGCTCATGAAGTTGAACGTGCGCACCGAGAACTCATCAAAGTGGCAAGAGGGAAGGAGGTTCACCAGGACCCTGCGGTGGACCTTGCGGTGGAGGGATCAGATCTTCAAAAATATGTGTCGTTCACCGATGGTCGAGAACGAGGCTCGACCAAGGGATCCAATGGCCAGGATGGAAGGAAGATGGAGGAGTGGGATCCATTACCAGATTTGGTTAGCTTGGCCGAGTCAGAACCATACCATGGAAAGGGAGGCCAAAAGGTATTGCAAAGTGGCAGTCAACTCCTTGAAGTTGATGAGGAGGTGCGGCGGGTGGAAAAAGGGAAAAAGGTGCAAGCTTTGGGAAGTCAAACCTTACATAAAAGGGAAGAAGGGCAGGAAGAGGTAGAAAGAGCAAGAGCTGAAAGCGGAAAGACCCCCTTTTTGTTCAGTGGGGTTAGCAAAACACATAAAAAGGTGATGCATCGGGGCGAAGAGCATGGAAAGGGGAGGGATTTTTTGGGGATGAAGACAAACGGGGGGTCGTTCGAAACCAAGGACCAGGTTCCAAACGATGAAAGTAGGAGTTCTGGGAAAAAGCTGTAATCCTAGGACCTGAGCTAACGATGGAAGGGGCCTTTTCGGGGATAAAGACGAGCAACGACCTCAGCAAAGATAGATATCTGTCCCTAAAAGAGAAAATTACAAAATACTTGAAAGAGAAAGAGGATTTCAGAAATGGCGATTTGGGGAAGAGTTGTTTTGGTTTAAATGGTGAAGGAAGAAGAGAGCGGGATGAAGAGAGCAACGCCTCGGTCTCCACAACCTCTTCGTTAGCAGCGCCAGCCTTTAAGGACGTGCCATGTGCCCCACTAACGGGCACAGAAGTCAGAGTGGGGGATCTGTTGCAGCCCGAGGGAGAAAATGGCTTAAACGGATCCAACGACTCTCGAGCGGTTGAGCATAACGAGTATGGGCCCAAAGAGGGGCCCACGAAGCAATTTAGCTTGTGTGAGGGTTTGTATAACTCTGGGCCTAAAGTGAGGCCCATTGGGGTTGAATTGCTCAATACCAAGTTTGTTTCTAACTCCGCACATAATGAGGAGGATGATACAGAGGGGAGGCTAAACCTCGAAGATGATTTTGTCTACTCTGAAGAGGACTCTTTGGAGTCAGAGGAGTTTGATGACGATGCACTGGGTTTGACTCTTGATTTTGTTCCCACCATCTTCCCTCCACACAACCCACTTCCCCTGTCCTTGCTCGCGGCGACAAAAGTTTTAAAGTATAGAAAGTGGCTAAGAGGACTATGGAGGGGAGTCACTGGATGATTATCTTGAGATTGCTGCGGTGGCCAAATCAGCTAAGACTAGCGATGGAGGTATGCGCTCCTTCCTAGCATCTATTTTTAATTTCATGTCTGATAATGAAATTTTTAGTCTAGCCAAAACCTGTGGTCTTGCGGTAGGCGATACCGATCGGAATGCATTTCTCCTTAATAATATTAGGGGTGGGAGAACGATAGGGTTAATCTTATTTCGAACTCGATGTCCATATCGAGTCACGTTCCCTTATCCAGCCATAGTTAATGGAAGCTCTATTCTGGAACGTTAGTGGCCTGGGCAGGCGGGCGGGGCAAGCGGGAAATGGATAAGGAGGTCATTGCCAAATCAAAAGCTAACATTGTTGGTCTTCAAGAAACCAAACTTACTCATATGTCTAGACTTAGTAGGGTGGGGGAAAATCGAATCTCTGAATGGAGAATGTCCCTATCTGTTGGGGCATCTAAGGTATCGCTCTAGGTTTTAACCCAGAAACATTTTGTTGTCTCGACGAGCTCTACGGGCAATTCATTGTCGATCTTGCTCCAACGTAAAGCCGACCTGTGGACTCAATCAATTACGGTGGTCTATGGTCTGCACACCTCTGCCTCTAGGATGGCTTTCTGGACAGAACTAAGAGCGATTCAAGCACACTGGCCATACCCCTGGGTGGTGGGGGCGATTTCAACATCACTAGATTCGCCTCTGAACACAGGGGCAGATGATCCAGTGACTCTGATAGAGAAGCGTTTAATGAGGTTATCACGAATCTGGAGCGGGTGGACATTCCCATTTCTGATAGGACACTTGGTCAAACATGCAATCGTCGCCCATTATAGCTAAACTAGATAAGATTTTGGTCTCCACTGTCTGGGAGATCAAATTCCCATTGTCTTCGGCTAAATCACTTCCTAAACCCACATCGGACCATGTACCTATTTTCCTATCTTCCGGGGAAGATCAATCCAGGAAATCACCAAAGTTTAGATTCGAGAAGGCATGGTTAGAAATCCAAAGCTTCCACCACATGGTATACGAGAGTTGGTCTCGCCCCACTACGGGGATCGAAGCAACCGCAGTCTGGTGTGAAAAAAATAGAAGACTTAGGGACAAGCTCAGGAAATTAAATCGGACCAGATTTGCGCTGATTTGGAGGGCAAAAGACTCCCTTCTTAAAGGTATTGAGGAACTAGAGATCTGCTATAGGAAGAGCGGAATAGGTTGCTCTAATTCAGACAGAAAATTTACCAACTCTATAGGCTTGAGGAAATCAAATGGCAACAACGGTCCAGAATTTTGTGGCTCAAAGAGGGGGATGCGAACACAGCATTCTTCCATCGAGTAGCCAGTGCCCAGCGTAGATCTAACCTCATTCACTCAATCCACTCAGACTTTGGAATGATCCAAGGCGACAATGATATCAGAATGGCATTCCAGTCCCATTTCAAACTACTCTTTGGACACAAAGCGGACTTGAGAGTCCCTCTCCGACACGAATTCTGGCAGGACTCGGCGGGCAACTCCGACCTTATGCTGCAATCCCTAGAAGTACCTTCACTGAGAAGGAAGTCTGGGAGGCTGTCCAATAACTTGGCAAAGACAAAGCCCCAGGTCCAGATATTTCCCGATGATCTTCTATCAGACATTCTAGGAAGAAATCAAAGGCGATTTGCTGAAGGTGTTCGCTAATTTCTACGACCATAAGCTCAAATTAGGAAGAATTAATTTTGCGGAGGTTGTGCTGATTCCTAAGTAAGAAGACTCCCGGCGAGTGGAAGACTTCTGCCCTATTAGTCTCCTTAACTGCTCTGTCAAGATCATTATCACGACTCTCGCTAATAGATTGGGAAAGGTGATGGATAGTCTCATTAGCCATGATCAGATGGGGTTCTTTAAAGGGCGATGTATTCAGGACAGTATAGCTACGGCTGAAGAAACTATCCATTAATGCCATACATCGAATGCTAAGAGCTACCTCCTGAAGCTGGATTTCGAGAAAGCTTATGATTCGGTCGAATGGACTGTCTCCTGGAAGCGCTTGCTGGAAGAGGTTTTGGTGATAGATGGATCAGATGGTCCACACATGTCTTACCACCAGCAGAACCACAATTTTGGTAAATGGGGTATCGGGCCACCCATTTTCGTGCAAACGAGGCCTCAGACAAGGAGATCCGCTCTCACCCCTTCTCTTCACCATTGTGGCAGACATACTTCGACCATGATGGCTAACTGCAGTAGAGCAGATTGGATTGTACCGGTGGCTAAGGGAGTCAATCGCCAAGGTTGCTCAATCCTCTAATATGCAGACAATACTCTCCTATTTGGTAATGGCAACCTCGAGGAAACCGCCTTTAAAGGTATATTATATAGTTTTGAAGCTTGGTCTGGCCTCAGGGTTAACTACCACAAAGTGCTCTCATCCTCATTGCCTTGACAGCAGAGGAGGCACTAGAACATGCCACAATTCTCAATTTCTCCACAGAGAGTTTCCCCATTCAGTACCTGGGATTGCCACTAAGATCCGAAAAACTCAAAAGGCTGATAGGCTACCCATTATTGACCGGGTTGAGAACCGGCTAGAAGGTTGGAAAGGTAAAGCCCTATTATTGGGAGGGGGATTCATGCTCATTAATGCAGTCCTATCAAATCTTCCAACCTATTATCTGTCATTCTTTAAAATACCGCGATGGGTAATTCAGAGAATTGACCGGACTCGAAAACGGTTTTTATGGAAAGGGGCAGACCCAGATCGAGGCGGCTATCACCTTATCAGATGGGAGAAGGCATGCATGAAGAAGATACATGGATGACTAGGTATTATTGATCTTTGAGATATGAATCTTGCTCTACTGGGTAAATGGTGGTAGAAGGTTTTCCACCCTAACAGAGAAGGATGGCAAGATTTTGTTTAGGGATATCTGCATGGAAATGGAACGAGAAATTTGGGCTTCAGGGTAGGCCCACGTGTCTCCTGGTTTTGGAAAGGCATCGCTAAGGCTTATGAACCCTTCATTAGTTGTGTGACATCAGTTATCGGTAACGGCAGACTCACCAGATTCTGGTGGGATAAGTGGTGTGGTGATCATACACTTAGAGCCATGTTCCCCAATCTATATGATCATGCGTCACAACCCCACTGCACGGTGGCCACAGTCTGGAAAAGAGGCGCCTGGAAACCACCCTTTAAACAATCGCTCGATCTGGGCTCTCAGATTAGACTCATAGAACTTCATACCTACATCACCAATGCTGGAATTAGTTGTTCTCAGGACCCAGATAAAAAATCCTGGGGATTGGAAAAGAACGGCACGTTCACCGTTCGCTCCCTGTATAACCGCATTCACTTTAGGGGATGTACCCCAAGGTGGGCACGCATCGTTTGGAGGAAAGCCCTGTTGAAAATCAAAGTTTTCTTATGGCTGGTGCTGAACGATGTGAATTTGACTAGAGAAAATCTCACTAAACACCAACCGAATGTGAACTCTTGTTGCGGGTTCTGCCACGCTACTCTAGAAACTAGAGACCACTTCTTCCTACAGTGTCCTAGGAGCAAAGCGATACTTGTTGAGGTACTCAGCGCCCTAGGGACGAATCAGTACCCTAGTGTGTACGGGAACCTATGGGTAGGTTCAAAATTTGCTACTGAGAGAAGAACTATGAGAGAAGCGTGGTACATCGTTATCGCCGCAACGACCTGGGTTCTTTGGCTAGACAGGATTAATTTTTATTTTCGCAGAACTTGTAATAATATTTCTGGTAATTTGACTCACATTATGCATTTTATTTTATTTTGGGCTAATGTGGCTGCAGCAGGTCCCAGGGGGAGGATAGCGAGCGTATTCCAGGTTGAGGATTTTGATGATGAGGAAGTCGAGATCGGTCCGACGATCGACCGACAGCCAGCTTCACCGTTATTGTTGATAGATACCCACTGCCCCAGGGTTTGTTGGGGGGCTATGATGTATTTTGTTTAGTCGCATGTATGTTGCGGCCATTCTGGTCTTCTTTTGTCCTACCCCCATGTTTGGGGTGGAGTTTATGTACTTTTGTTTTGTTTGTAGGACCTTGTATTTGGCTCAGTACTCTAAGTTTGTTTTATTAATCCCTTATTAATGAGGCATGGTGGCCATACTCCACCTTTTCTTCAAAAAAAATAACTTCAAGTCCCATACCATTCTACCAACGCCTCATCTCCGACATCCTCTCTGACCTTTCTTTTTGTCTCTTCTTTGATATCTACTTTCAACTCTCAATTCTCAAACCTTTCAATCCCGCTTTTCTCAACTCCAAACCAACGCTTCCACCTCCCCCAACTTTTATAGGAGCTGCAGTGTAAATTAATAAATTTTTCTTATATTTTTTTGTTGTGTTGATTTCTTATTTGTAATTACAAGTAAAAGTTGATATATTTATGTTATCCAAATGGGGTTAATGATATACGTATTTGAATACAACTAGTTAAGGAAAAATTTTAGCAAAAAATGTATATTTGATGTCCGAATTTGTATCCGTATTTTGTACACCGTATCTTATTTGCATCCGTATCCGAACTTTGCGGATACGAATATGATTTTTTTCCCTATGTCATATCCGTAGTTGTATATGAATTCGTCTTTTAAAATGCGGATACTGATGTTGGTATAGCCAATATCCAATCCTTATCCAGATGTTGGTATAGCCAATATCCAATCCTTGTCCGAGCGGAAAGCATCTCTACACTATTGGGTTTCCAATTTCAAGTGTGAGTTCAGTACATGGGAGAAAATCTCACTAAATGCCAACCGAATGTGGACTCTTGTTGCGGGTTCTGCCACGCTACTCTAGAAACTAAAGACCACTTCTTCCTATAGTGTCCTAGGAGCAAAGCGGTACTCGTTAAGGTACTCGGCGCCCTGGGGACGAATCAGTACCCTGGTGTGTACGGGGACCTGTGGGTAGGTTCAAAATTTGCTACTGAGAGAAGAACTATGAGAGAAGCATGGTATATCGCTATCGCCACAACGATCTGGGTTCTTTGGCTAGACAGGATTAATTTTTATTTTCGCAGAACTTGTAATAATATTTCTGATAATTTGACTCACATTATGCATTTTATTTTATTTTGGGCTAATGTGGCTGCAGCAGGTTCCAGGGGGAGAATAGCGAGCGTATTGCAGGTTGAGGATTTTGATGATGAGGAAGTCAAGATCGGTCCGACGATCGACCGACAGCCAGCTTCGCCGTTATTGTTGATAGATACCCACCGCCCCAGGGTTTGTTGGGGGGCTATGATGTATTTTATTTAGTCGCATGTATGTTGCGGCCATTCTGGTCTTCTTTTGTCCTACCCCCCATGTTTGGGGTGAAGTTTATGTACTTTTATTTTGTTTGTAGGACCTTGTATTTGGCTCAGTACTCTGAGTTTGTTTTATTAATTCCTTATTAATGAAACATGGTGGCCATACTCCACCTTTTCTTCAAAAAAAAGTAACTTCAAGTCCCATACCATTCTACCAACGCCTCATCTCCGACCTCTCCGACATCCTCTCTGACCTTTCTTTTTGTCACTTCTTTGATATCTACTTTCAACTCTCAATTCTCAAACCTTTCAATCCCGCTTTTCTCAACTCCAAACCAAAGCTTCCACCTCCCCCAACTTTTATAGGAGCTGTCGTGTAAATTAATAAAATTTTCTTATATTTTTTTGTTGTGTTGATTTCTTATTTGTAATTACAAGTAAAAGTTGATATATTTATGTTATCCAAATCTGGTTAATGATATACGTATTTGAATACAACTAGTTAAGGAAAAATTTTAGCAAAAAATGTATATTTGATGTCCGAATTTGTATCCGTATTTTGTACACCGTATCTTATTTGCATCCGTATCCAAACTTTGCGGATACGAATATGATTTTTTTCCCTATGTCATATCCGTAGTTGTATATGAATTCGTCTTTTAAAATACGGATACGGATGTTGGTATAGCCAATATCCAATCCTTATCCAAGCGGAAAGCATCTCTACACTATTGGGTTTCCAATTTCAAGTGTGAGTTCAGTACATGGGAGCTTAACTTTTGTCTTGGTGTATCAACTTAGATAGTTTAGTGTGCTTATCATGTTGTTTAACAGTATATAAAGATGGGATTAACCCATTGATTTTATCATATCAAAATTTACTGTCATTTTTTTGTAGAGTAATTATTTGATTCCATTACCCAGTAATTAACGTACATGTATCAGAGATTTACTGTTGTTTAAGGGCAAAAAAATGCGAAATATAATGTACATCCAAATATATTTATTGTTATTTAAGTTGGCCTGCACAAACTGAGTACGGTGAATGTGTTTTTTTTAAGTTTAAAAAGGAAAAATCACATCTCTACTACTTTAATGGGAGAGTAAGAATTTGTATCTAACTTTCCAACTGTACCATATACCTAACAACATATCCCCACCAGTAAAAACGATCTCTGGCGATTTTCTTCCCCCTCTATCTCCCTCGGCTTTTTCAACCAGATCCGTTCGCTGCTATAATTATCTCCCTCTACCCCCTTCATTAATTTTGTTCCCCTCATCGTCTTCTCCAGACCCTTTTCTCGGTGTGCTCCCTCGATTGGTTTTGTTTCGCTTGTCATCTGCCTCTCTCTTCCGGGCTCTGGAGCGCTCCCCTCCGTTTGTCTCAACGTCTGGCTGCCTATCCTGCTCCCCCTTCTGGCGGATCGGCCCCAGTGCGGCGCTTGCTTTAGTATCGTTCACTTCCTCTTCCAGCGATTGGCGTCTCTTCGTCCCTGCGTTTGATTGGTTGGTCAGGTCTGCTGCTCTTCTTTAGCGTCGCCTTGGGGTAAGTGTAGATCAGAGACGAACCACTGTAAGTATCGCCTTCTCTCTCTCTTGGTTTTACTTGTGGGTGTTGTCCTGTGATTTTCTGTCCCTCTCGCTTTTTGGTAAGAGCAGGATTGGGTGTGTCTTCGTTTCTCCATATCTCCTTTAGTAATTTTCGTCTCTCCCTATTGTTAGGGAGCGTTCTGAGATAGCAATCACTCTCTCGCTTTGGGGCATCGCTGCGATTTGCGATTACCTTCGGTGTTGGACTGTTAGCGGTGACATCGCTGTTTGGTGTCTCAGCCGCCGGTGTTGGTTCACCGTTGTGAGTTTCTCTTTTAGCCTACATCCTCTTGCTGTTCTTTGGTATCGGGCTTTGTTATCTCTTGTTGCTAGCCCATGGATCAGTCTTGGGTGCAAGTAGTAAAAAAAAATTCAAAAAAAAGATTAAGTGATCAGAGTATCCAGGTTAATGGGCTAAGCCCAAGTGACTTTCTTAGACCCGGTTACACGAAGCTTCCGCGTAACTTCCCTCCCTCTTCTTTAGCTTCCAGCCATTCTATATCGAAGTTCTCTTCTTCTCCCCTCTTCTCTAATATACATTCTCGCCGCTCCCCTCTGGTTTGCTTTCGTTGTTTTCAATCAGGGCACATTAAAAAGTTCTGTGTGGCAGCTATGAAGTGTCTATTTTGCCTTAAAGATGGGCACTCGCGTCCCAAATGCTTCGCTCTTCAAAGATTGCTGGGTTTTTCGATCGGTATTCCGATCTCGGATCAAGTTCTAGCCGCAATTGATTTCCCAGCGTTACAACGTAAGCTAACTGCTGATTCTGCTCGCCTTTCCAAAACAAAAAAAAATGTCTCCAGATCTCCTCTCCTCCCCACGCCGCCGCTGAGATATCGTATTGAGGAGCCTGATTATCTTCCCTCGATTGACAGGGCAGATCCCTCTTCCAGCTCCTCCTTACCTAACGTCTTACAAGTGTTCATTCCTCCCAATGACCTCTCGGACCGTTTGGAATCTTTTGATACCTACGGGGCCATTTCTTTTTATGGAGGTTCGATCCCTACTTTTACTCTTAATTCTCTTCTCAGCAACTCGTGTAATGTGAAAAATTGGGATTGGTTGCTCTGTTCTTGTGATAACGGCGATGTCGTGATTCGTTGCCCTTCTCCCAAGCTTCTTCAGGATCTTATTGAGAATGCCTCATTATCGGTGGGTTCGATATCTCTGTCTATCCGTAAATGGTGTCAAGTTTGTCCTCCTAAGTCAATGCCCAAACTAATCCCTACTGTCGTTACTTTACTGGGCTTACCTCCGTTCTGCGACTCTTTGATTCGTATGGGGAATTTGGCGAGCTGTGTGGGCTCTTTAATTAGCATTTCCTCAGCTTCTACACTCGCATCTGGCTGTATGCAAGTGGAAGCGATCTTTAATATTCCCGATAATCAAGATCGCATTGAGGCTTTTGTGCTTAAGGATGGATTCGTTTCATTCCCAGTCTCGGTTCATTACCACCTTCCCTCTCCCTCTGAGGGTACGGGTCAAGGTCAGATTGCTAAGCCCTCGTTCTCTAACCCCATTTCCGCTTCTACGCCATCTTCGTTCCAACCCGGGTCTGTCTCATCCTCTAAGCCTCATTGGAGGATTCCTCCGAAGGCATCAGTCAAGAAAAAAGTTCTTCCCTCTAATAAAGCTTATGCTCAGTCCGGCAAGACGAAGATTTTGCCTGCTAAACCGCCGAATCTTGTATGCCTCAACCCGGTTAGCCACTCTCTAAACTCGTCTAAGGCCGGTTCCAAAGTCTCGGTCCGTCTGAATGTAGCTCCCTTGGCAATTGCCCCCTTATCTGAGGACCAGGATATCATTCTCCAGTCCTCGACTCCCCTTACTGCTCCTAAGAGTACTCCCTCTTCCTCCGAGCGTTCAATCCCTGTTTCCCAGTGGCCAAAGTGGGAAGTTATTCCGCATTTTGCATCCGATTGGCAGCCGTTTCTAAAGCAAGCTCTTTTCTCTTCGATCACGGCAGCTGATCCCGATCTTCCTCCCATCAAGGTCAGATCTCATAAGGCTGCCCCTGCACCCGGTTGGCTTGAGTCTGACAACTTGTTGGAAGAAGTAGAAGACCGTAAGAGAGATTTAGCCTTCAATAAGGTCAGTTTTCATGTTTATCGGTGTGTTTTTTCATTAGTTGATTCGTTGCTTTCGCACAGTCGTTTGCGATGGATGTGTTTTCGATGGATGTGTTTCCCCAGCCCCTTCATTGGCAGGGTGTCCCGTATACTGCAATCGTTCTTTCCTTTATTTCTCTTATCGGAAGAATGCGTTTCCTTTTCTTCCGATATTAAATTAGCTATGCACCCCTCCTTGAGCGCCTTTGCTCCGCGTTTCTCGGCGCTCTTCTATTCTGGTTTATTTTCTTCGGTGACTCATGGGACTGAGTCTTGTTCTAAGCCCTCTCACCCGCATCTTTCCAATGTTCTCCGCCGCACCCAAAGGGTCGATTCGGTCATCCATCATTCGTCGATCGGAAGCGGCCTCATCACTCATTCGAGCGCGAGCTTCGCTTCTTCTTCCAGATCTATCCCCCGACTTATTAGATCTTGTGCTCGATTACGAGCTAAATTGGATGGCGCTGTCGCATCTCCCCTTTCATTATCTATATTTCCTGAATCTTCCTTTGGATCACCTAATCCCCCTCTAGGATCTATTTTTCATCTGCAATTTGATCGCTGCTCTAATAAAGAGCTCATTTCCATATCTTCTCAATTAGGATTTGTGACTTTGGCTTCTCCCTCGTCAGTGGCCTTTACCATCAGACAGAAGGAACATTCGAGAGTCAAAGAGTTCAATGTTTTTTAATGATTACAGTGTCTTGGAACATAAGGGGACTGAATTGTCCCGATAAGCAAAGATCCATCTTTCAATTGATTGCTTCTTCGCACTGTGATCTCATTTCGATTCAAGAAACTAAGCTCGAGGTGCCATCTTCATCGATTTTTAGATCGATTGGAGGTACCCTCATCTCGAAATGGATTTCCCTAGATGCTATTGGATCTAGGGGTGGTATCCTTTTCGGTTTTAAAGAGGCTATTTTCTCTTTAATTTCTGTTCGTAAACTCAACTTCTTCCTCATTGTGAAACTTCTTTGGTTGCCGCTTAACACTTACCTCACGGTTATCTCTGTTTACGGCCCTTCTTCTCTTGAAGGTCGGCCTTTGTTTTGGAGCGAATTCCTTTCTCTTACTTCCCTCTCTAACGAGCTGTGTTTTTTCTGCGGTGACTTTAATGTCACTCGTTTTGCCGATGAGAGATCGAATAGCTCGGCGATCGGAAATCATCGGTTCAACGAATGCATCCAATCTTTACTTCTGACTGATATTCCATTATCTGGTAGATCGTTTACTTGGTCGAATCTCCGTCATCGTCCTACGATGGCGAAGCTCGATCGTTTCTTGGTATCCAATATTTGGATTAACCGTTTTCACAACTCTTTTGCTCTCGCCTTGCCCAACCCCTCTTCAGATCATGTGCCCATCGCGTTACATTCTGATTTTCACATCCCTCGGCAGCATCAGTTCAGGTTCGAAAAATTTTGGCTGGAAGACCAAGTTTTTGTCAACCTCGTATCGGATTGTCTGTCGGTTATCTCTGGCTCTTCTGGATTAGGATCCATTCTTCTCAAACTTCATGGGATTAAATTCGGATGTAAAATCTGGCGCAATGAAAGACAATTTAACACCAACTTTCTAAAAAAATTTTACCTCTCTTCCATTGAATCTATAGATCAAATGGAGGAGCAAGGGCCGATCTCGGTTGACTTATTCAACGAGCGGCTGTCTTGCAAAAAAGAATTTTCGGAGGTTCTCCATCAAGAACACGTGAAATGGGCCCAGCGAGCTAAATTCCGTTGGCTCAAAGAGGGCGACTGCAATACCGCTTTCTTTCATAATTTCGCCTCCCATAGGCAAAGATGTAATCATATTTCGTCTATTTTGCATGAGGGGACTGAACTATCTTCTAACGAAGATATTCACCGTTCTTTCCTCCTCTTTTACAAAAATCTCATTGGATCCTCCAAACAAAGGAAATTGAGTCTGGACTGGAATTATCTGTACGGAGATGATCCTATTGACCTCTCCTCTCTTGATTCTCCTTTTTCAATGGAAGAGATCAAACTTGCGGTTTTCGCCCTAAAAAGCGACGCGGCGCCGGGCCCTGATGGCTTCCCCGCTTTCTTCTTTCAAAAGTTCTGGCCTTATTTGAAAGATGACCTGTATCGTATGTTCACCGAGCTTCATCTAGGATCCTTTTCTTTTGACCGTATCAACTACGCCCATATCGTCCTCATTCCTAAAATTATTGGCGCGAATGCTGTAGCTAATTTTAGACCGATTAGTCTTATCAATACCACGTTCAAAATTATCATGAAAGTTCTATCAGCTAGACTTGGTGAGGTGATTTCTCCTCTTATTGATCCAGCTCAATCGGGATTTATCAAAGATCGCTTTATTCTTGATAGCGTGGCTTCAGCCCAAGAAATTATTTCCTATTGTCACCACTCCAAGTCAGAGGGTATCCTCCTCAAACTTGATTTTCAAAAAGCTTATGATAACGTTTCTTGGGAATTCCTGTTCGATATCTTAAGCAATAGGGGATTCGGTCCCAAATGGATCGCTTGGATCAAGTCTAGTCTTTTTGCGGGTACCTCTTCAATCCTCATTAATGGTTCGGAAGGTCACAAATTTAAAATTAAATGCGGGCTCAGGCAAGGTGACCCGCTTTCGTCTCTTTTATTCTCTCTTGTAGCTGACGTCTTCAGTAAACTTCTGCGCAATGCCTGGGATGCCCAGGTCATTGAGGGTCTGGGAGAATCCCGATCTTTCAATGGCGTACTGAACCTTCAGTACGCCGATGACACCATTATCCTAGCCAAACCTAATCATCATACTCTCAGGAACCTTAAGCTTCTTCTCTATTGTTTTGAACTAGCGTCTGGCCTTACTATTAACTTTCAAAAATCGTCAGTTGTTTGGTTGGGAGGTTCTCCTAATAGGCAAGAAGAAATTTCCGCGTTCTTTAATTGTCCGGTTGCTTCTTTTCCTATTACATACCTGGGTATTCCTTTGAGGTGGGGCAATCTTCATAGATCGGATTGGTCGCCAATGATTGACAAAGTTGAAGCCAGACTATCAGTTTGGTCTGGGAGTCAGCTATCTCGAGGGGGTAGATTAATCCTGATCAACGCTGTCCTTTCTTCTATCCCATTGTACATGATGTCCTTCTATTTCCTCTCGTCGTGGGTTATCAAAAGAATCGACCGTATTAGAAGTAATTTTCTCTGGTCGGGTTCTTCGACTTACTTCCCCGGGTCTCACTTATGTAATTGGAAACTCGTTTGTTCTTCTAAAAAGGCCGGTGGCTTAGGGGTTTTGGATCTTAGGCACCAAAACCTTGCTTTACTCGGCAAATGGATTTGGAGGTTTTTAAAAATGGAAGATCTCCCCTGGATTAGATGCATCAAAGCCAATTACTTTGTGTCCAATCCATGGTGGAGCTTCCCGGACCGTCCTCACCGTAAGTCCTCTCCTTTTTGGAAAGGCATCTGGAAAGCGGCAGCGGCTTTTCGATGTGGTTTAAGCCATGTTTGTATGGATGGATCCATGACCAGATTCTGGACTGATATCTGGATCGGTGATGTCTCTTTAGCGACCGCTTTCCCTGCGATTTATCACATTGCCGCCGATCCGCTGGCTTTGGTGGCTGACTACTATAATCCCAATGACGTCATTAGGGTTTGGTCGATTCCTCTCTTGTCTAATATTTCTTCCCAGTTACCTCCGGAGTATGATAAATTTTTAGAAGTTATTAACAATGCGGAATGGCAGGACAAAGAGGATTTTCTTTGGCGATGGAACTCGTCGAAGATCTTCTCAGTCCGTTCTTTCTACCATTTCCTCAATTTTAGAGGGATTAAATCGCCTTTCTACGACCTGATTTGGAAAACATGTGCTCCATTGAAAGTAAAGATCCTCGTGTGGTTAGCTCTCCACAATAAACTTCTTACTGTCGAAGTCCTCAATAACAGGAATTTGGCTTGGGGACAATTGTGTCCACTTTGCGATTCGTTCGCCGAGAATGTGAACCACTTATTTATCGAATGTGTCTACACTCTGACTTTTTGGAAAATTTCCTCTCTGGCCTGGGGAGTGCCTGCCACTCCGATCAGTCTGTTCGAGTGCTGGTCTAAGCGTCCCCCTAACCATAATTTCCACAACTCTTGGATCCTTTCGTTCCAGATTATTCTTTGGATCACTTGGAGAGAGAGAAATCTTAGAATCTTTCAGCAGTTGTTTACTCCAGCTCGGTCTTTAGCTAAAGAGCTTCTTCTTTTATTCAAGTATTGGTCTTCGTCCCTAAATTCGGAGGCCAGGGAGAACTTGAAAGGCTATAGATTGGAAGATGCATACATTTGTCTTACCAACCTCAATGCCATTTAACTTGTTGTAGCTGTCTCAGAGATTAGCTAGTTTGGTAGAAGTTTCTCCTTTTCTGTGCTTTGGTGAGTCTGCATATGTTTTGAGTCAAAAGTTATTTTTAGTTGTTCGGTCGCTGGCTCTTTAGGCGACCTGTTATCCTGTTTATGTGGAGTGATGATTTTCTCCCACTTGTTGTTCTCGTGCAGGCCTGTAGGGATGCTTCTTGTTCCTTATCTTGCGTTTGGAAGTTGGTTTTGTTCTTGTACTGGGTGTTCTGGTTGGAATTTTGTTGTTTTGGTGCCCAGGTTGTCTCGGGTTGCTTGGCTAATTCTCGCTTCCTCTTAATGTATTTTGACTGATGCTGATGGTTCTTGTGTTTAGCTAATGTTAGGGATCTTTTCGTTCTATGTTGTTTAATCTCGGGCTGCGCTCAAATGTTTTAGAGCTCGTTGCTCGGCACGATCTCAATGTTGTTCTTCTTTTGCTGAGGTATGCTGATGTTGCTGCAGCTGTGCTGTAGTTTGGAAAGGTTTAAGTTTATTTTTGTTCTATCTGCTTACCGAGATGCAATTGTATGATTTGACTAGCTGTGATTATCAGTATATCGTTCACTCAACTGTGATTGTAATTTACTATGCTTGTGCATGTTTTTCCCTTGTTTATGTCGGCTGATGTTGGATCGGGTATATTCTGTGAGTTGTTTCACCCCATTCTTTGGGTGTAGTGTCCCATCGACTGCAGGTTCTTCTTTTGTCGATGGTCCCCTGCCGGTTGCATAGGCTCTCTCGCGGTTGTGCCAATGCAGGCGCTTTTTCGCTCCCAAGGAGTTGATTATCGAGGCTCTGCTTTCATTCCGAGAGCTCATTCTCTAGCGGTATTTTCTTCTCTTCGTGGGAGCGCTCCACCGGAGCTGGCTGGAGTGACGTCCCCTCTGATCTCCGGCTGCCGATCGATCTTGGATTTCTTTGGAGCAGCTGGTTGTCCCTTGGGTGTATTTGCTTCATCGATTTGTTCACACCTGAAGGGTGTGTTTGGTTTCTCGATGTAACTTATGCTCTTCTCTGATGTTAGCCTAGTTAAGTATGTTTAATTGTAGGTTGCTTGTGTTTATTTGTGTTTTACAGCTTGTAAGACCCTTCTATCTATTATTTTTTATGAATATATTATGGCTGGAGTCATTAGACTCTATCCGTTTCATCAAAAAAAAAACTTTCCAACTGTACCAACACGTATAATATACGTCCAAACTATATTCAGTAAATATAAATGTGCACCGCATGTGTAGCCCAAATCAAAACATTCAAATATAAACTTTTTTTTCTTATTCAATATATATTCATTTAATTTGATGACTTGACTTTTTTTAGATGTGCATCGCAGGCACATTATACTATCTCTAATCTCAATCTCTAATCTCTAATCTCTAATTACTAATATTATAATGGGAGAAAGCCTTAATGTCATTTGTCAATCTATCAATGTGTGTGATGCACGTACATAACTAATATAGTAACTAAAACTCTATGTAACTGAAATTGTGAGGTTCATATAGATATATTTATTGTTACTAAATGATGACCATATCCATTTAGTGATTTCTTTTTAGGGCATCTGTAGTCCTCTTGGGCTAAAATTTGGGTATTTGGAAAATAAAAATAGAAAATATGATTTTTCGTTGCAGTCGTGTAAAGCCAAAATTTTAGGTTTTCGCATTTTTTTTATTCTCATATGAAAGATTATCTTCCGTCCTAGCAAAGTGTAGACGTAAATCAGAAACGACGAAGATTATTTACCATCTGTCGGAAGAAAAAAAAATCATACGAAACTATTTTTTAAAAGAGATGAAAGGTATTAAAGTTATACACAAAAACATTTTGGGGAAAAAAATGAAGGGACGGTAGATAATACTCCGTCGTTTCTGATTTACGTCTACACTTCGCTAGGACGAAAGATAATCTTTCATCTGAAGAGACGGGACATTGTCTACCGTCCTTCACTATTTTTTAAAATTAATTCATCGGACGAAAGATTATATCCCGTCCAACAATGTTTCAGCTGAAAATGTGTAGGGACTGTGTTTAGTTTACCGTCCGACGTCTCCGACGAAATATGATCGTTCGTCACATTAAACGGACGAAAGATAATCTGTCGTCGGCTATATTTTGGCAAAAGATATTTCGTCTCCCAAATTTGGCCGTCCACTATTCACGCGGTTGCTATTTTTTGGGTAAGTAGCGAACGACTACATCGATTTTTTTTCCAAATTTTTCAAAAAATGGGTAAATGGCAGACTACTACGGATGCTCTTATGTAATCATATCATTTCTATTTAATTTTCCTAATTCATTGATGGAATTAACTCTCTTGAAATAAAAATTTTCATTCTACGGGAGGGATGGTTTTCATCGTTTAGAAATCTACAGTGGTTCTTTTTCTTATTCTAGACTTTTTTTTTTAGGGAAAAGGTAGCCACCCTGTTTTATTAATAAGAGTTTAACGAAACAAACCCAGAGTACTGGGTCCAAGTACAACCTACAGACAGAAAATAAAACATACATGAAGTAACATGACGCGTACAAACAAGAAATCCCTCCAACAACCCTGGAGGGTGGGCCGACAAACCAGCGCGGTCCAACAAAATGTAAGTACGTCAGTTTAGCTTCGTACAGTGCCTCCACGACACATGTACAGCCACCTAAAATGTAGAACCCCGTATTTTCAAATATTATTTTAATTATTTGAAAATGAATTTAAATTTATTTTGGAGATTTAATTGGTATTTTCTAAAAGATTTATCTTTTGTACACGTGCAAAACACGTGCAAATGACTTTGAGATATTTGAAAAATTAAGTTTTCATTATGGAAGATCATTATTTATTATTTTGGAAATTATGTAATATTTTTCCAGATTTTTCTGAAATTAATTTGATCTATTTGCAATTTCTGATAAAGAAGGACCTTTTTGTAAAATTGACATTTTTAAGGGCTAAAGTGCAAAATTGGCATTCTGGACATTTTAAACAGTATTGGTTAAGATTTAGAAGTATATTTTCTATTAAATCCTAATTTTAATGAATTTTGGATGAGTTTCCAAGAGTAGATAGATATATATATAAAATTGTATTTTGAAGGGATTGTTTTGCAAATGTATTTGGAAATCCTAAAACCTAATTCCCGGCCTATATAAGTAGAGTCGCAGCCGTCATTCGCTGCATAACTCAGATTTCATTATATTATTTTCTTGGCGATTTGGAGAAGGAGTTTGGATCTAGCAAAGGAAGGCTTTTGTGGATTCCTCTCGATTCTAAAAGTGAGTGATATAGACTTGTTTTGTTCATGTGTATGATTTGCATGTTGCTTTGTTGATGTTTTTCGTATCTGGTATGAAATCGATGCCATGGTTGTTGTTCGTAATATACATGTGAAATCCATGAAAGATTAGTAGATCTCGATCGACAATTCTTGATTGCTTGAAACATATTAAAGATTTGATTATGATTATTGAAGATAAGAAATTGGATGGAGGAATCTCTGGACCTTGTTATTACGAATTGGATCAGATTTGAGTTGAGGAGGAGATTTGGTATTGAGATAAACTCCAGTATTGAGTATTGTTTACAGACCTAATTTGTGAGATCTGTAGGCCGACAGTCGACTGGGACTATGTATCAGTCGACTGGTACGACCCTAATATTGTACCTTCAGTCTTTTGAGGATTCGTTCGGGACAGTCGACTGAGACCCTATTCAGTCGACTAGTATGCTGAATATTTGGTTTGTAAAGTGTCTCAGTTTCTCGTCGGGACAGACGACTGATGATTTCTTTAAGTCGACTATAGTGTTTGGAATGTTTCTTGAGAATTATTGATAATTGTCTCGGGTAAGTCGACTGATGGTTTTCTTGAGTCGACTTACTGCACTCGTTAAAATCTTGGATATTGGTTCTCGGCAGTCGACTTACTATAGAATAAGTCGACCGGTGCTGATGAGTTTCATGATCTTGAGGGTTCTTGTTATCTTTAGTTTGTTTGTAGATGGATATGTTCGTCGGTGTCTTGGCATACCGGGTTCATATTCGATCTATACCTTCTTAGTTTGTTTGTAGATGGATATGTTCGTCGGTGTCTTGGCATACCGGGTTCGTATTCGATCTATACCTTCTTAGTTTGTTTGTAGATGGATATGTTTGTCGGTGTCTTGGCATACCGGGTTCGTATTCGATCTATACCTTCTTAGTTTGTTTGTAATGGATATGTTCGTCGGTGTCTTGGCATACCGGGTTCGTATTCGATCTATACCTTCTTAGTTTATTTGTAGATGGATATGTTCGTCGGTGTCTTGGCATACCGGGTTCGTATTCGATCTATACCTTCTTAGTTTGTTTGTAGATGGATATGTTCGTCGGTGTCTTGGCATACCGGGCTCGTATTCAATCTATACCTTCTTAGTTTGTTTGTAGATGGATATGTTCGTCGGTGTCTTGGCATACCGGGTTCGTATTCGATCTATACCTTCTTAGTTTGTTTGTAGATGGATATGTTCGTCGGTGTCTTGGCATACCGGGTTCGTATTCGATCTATATTATCTTTAGTTTTGTAGATGGATATATTGTTATCCGATCTATGGCATTATTGGTGATCGATTGTTGGACATACATTGTGGTACTGAGAATTGTTGACAGTTGGACATATTCTGAGTTGTGGGAATTACTGTTTGTTCAGAACAGTCGACTGGTGCATTATACAGTCGACTGTACAGTGCAGTTGAGCTGTACTATTTTGAGAGTGATTGATTGATTGATACTTGATCGTTGGTATTGTTTCTTGACTCGGCTTCACTCATGTACTGGCCTATCGTTCTTGTTTCAGATTACATGTTCAGTTTATGTATTTTTGTTCAGTACATGTTGCTTATGATTATTTGTTTGTTTATGTTTGTTGTTTATATCACTCACACCATTTATGGCTGACCCCGTAGTTTTGGGGGTTAGGGTTCAACTCTAGCCTCATGTGATGCAGGTTGCTTAGAGTTGGAGGCTTGGATTAGCTTTGGATTTTAGAGAGTGATATAATAGAGCCTTGGGTAAATTTGTAAAGAAAAAGGGTTGTAACAGTTAAATGTATTTTAAGGTATTTTGTATTTCCGCTGCAATTGAAAAAGAATATTGAAATAAGAATTTGGAATAAAATGACTTGAGTTTTTGGTCTATGTATATTGTTACATTGAAGTGGATCGCTGGGAAAGTGCCACGTATTTTCTAAGTTATTATGTTAGAAATTCGGGGCACTACATAAAATAAGTCTGGCAAGATTTTTTCACCCGTCGATCCCTGCCTTCATCTCGCTAGGGAGACCCCATCTTTTGGCCCAAGCCCCGCAGATCGAAAACCGACCCCACGGCACATGCACAGCGATCGCACCCTCCCACCATCTCCACCTCTCATCCTACAAACGTGCAGTCGCTCCCACAGCCGCTACCAAAGAGATAGCCGTGAAGAATATACCTTCACCTCTCACACGAATGCGCTTTCTCAGGCGATTTCTCACCAAACAACTATCTCGCTCACCCCACCAAACACCACGCTCCCGGAGAGAGCCGTGGAGATGATACCTTCATCTCTCTCACACACAAGCTCTCTCCGGCGATTTCTCACCACACAGACTTATCTCGACTCAAACTCCCAATCGGAGGGAAGAGGCGACGCTGTCACGAGCTAGTAGCCTAAACTGGAGGAAGCTCAATAACCTGACAGTAGGCGCTGTAAAGATTGCACCGACAACATCGTTGTACACTCCAAACTAACCATACTCAAACCCCACACCCCCTCACCAGACGTGTTGTGCCATGCATATATAACGAACTTTGATTAAGAACTATTTTGTACATAATAATTTTATTAAAGAGAAAATTTGATATAGTACTACAACCAAAAAGTATTTGTAGCACTACTTTACTATTATTATATCTCTGTTTCCAATTATGCTACGTTTCCATGATTGGTTAGATGGGAAAATGAGCCTCACGATCATTCAATTACTTATGACCTTAATAGTTAGATCTTTAGATGGTAGTTAGATATTCATTAGACAAAGGGGTTGCTAATTTTATCTTCTATTATTTGCACCCTTTTGCAGAATGGAAGTAACATAGAGTTTAAGGTAGTTAGCGAGTTTAGTGAAAATTCCCGCGCTATTTGAGATAGCACAACTTGGCTCGTTATTTCAGACATAGGGTTCAAGTGGTCTGATATTCTTGTCCGCAGAACGTACGGGCACACACAAGTTGCATGTAATCGGTCCGAGATTTGCATCCACTGCGGCGTGAGAGAGTGTCTTCTGGTAATTGGTCCGAGATTTGCACCCACTGCGGCGTGAGAGAGTGCATTCTGGTTTGCTTTCTTACAATGCAAAGAAAGAGTTTATTATATATACTCTTCTAATTCTTATGATTTTTTGGATATGGAACTAAAGTCCATCAACCGATTTTCAGACATCAAGTGTCTCACTTAGTGAGACAATTTCTCATTCAATCCATAACCATTATGAGTAAGTAAATATATGATTTTGATGTATTCACGAAGGAAAACACAAATCCATAAAGATCTCTTACTAATTCATAGTGAATCTTACTCAAAAAATTGTCTCAAAACTAGTTCGTAAAATGATATTAAATCACTCATTTTCTAACATTATGTTTGTTTGATTGTTTGGTTGAGTTTCTAATTTTTTTTAATAATAGTGAAATGACCACAAAGAGTGTTGAAATTGTGTTAAAAATCTGGAAATGAACCATATATATATATACAAGAAAATTTGTAGCTACAGGTTGCACTTGAAAATGTCATAACTGCACTCGCTATTGGAGACTGGGAGTGTCGTTTGGGTTTTTTTATTTAATTTAAATGAATCGCACTCTCAACTTCCACTTTCTCTTTCTCAAAGTCTCTAGAAAAATCAAAAACATACACTCGCTAGTCATTATGCTATACTCGCAATCTCAGATAGCGACTGTGTACAGAGACTTTGAAGTCTCGTGAAAATTTTATCAATACTAAACTCGCTATCTGAGATAGCGGACCTCTTTGAACTAAACTCATTATCTCAGACCGATTACATGTGGCTTGTGTGCGTCCGCGCGTATTGCAGACACGAATGTCAGATCATCTGAATTCCATCCCATGCAGGGATTATTTTTTGCACCTGTTTTGATTAAAATACCAAAAAAAAAAAATCAAAAAATCAAAAAATCAAAAAATCAAAAAATTTAAAGTAAGACTCACCGTCTAAAACAGGGAGTCTGGTACAACATACTCGTTGTTTCAGACATCAAGTCTTACTTTGACAAGTTTTTTCGCCAAGATGTGGAAAAACACCTATGTCTATACTCGCTATCTCAAATAGCGCTGACATTTTCACCAAACTTGCTATTTGAGATAGCGAGTGGGTCATTTTAGTACATACTTTTGAAAGTGTTTCGGTTTGGTAAATACTTTCAAAAGTGGGTCATTTTGGTCAAATAAATCCGGTTTTTGAGGCTCTCCATTTGTAGCACTATAAATTCTTCGAAAGTTCAAACAGATATATTGTCATTTTAATTATTCACCGACCACATAATTTAACTTAAGGTTGCCCCATGACCTATACAATAATGACACATACCGGAGGTTCTCTAAATCGACCGACATGAGAAAGTAGGTCACAGGTCAAGCCTGCAATGTGGATCTAATTGAAATTCACGTGTCGGTCACCTTATTAAAGCCCATCCAGTATAAAATCAAGCGATGGTATAAGAGCATATCCAACCACACTAGTTATTTTGGCTAACTAGAATAGTCAAAATAGATAACAAATAGATAGTTTGGCTAGCGAAAAAAGCTCACATTCCAACCATGCATGCTATCTATTTTGGTTAGCCTTAAATGTTTTAATTTTTATTTACTAATAAATAGTTACAATAATCTTTTTTTAAAATGACAACATTTCTATTTCTCAAGAATTTTGGAATCAAATGAAATATTAGTTTCCAAATAGCACTAAACAATTACATGATATTGCAACACTATGAACTCAATATACTAATTTTAGTTTGGGAAGAAACAAAAATACTTGTGTTTATTGTCCGTGTCGCTGCCACAAGTGTTCTACAAGATCCAACTGCAGTTGGGAATACATCTGTCTATCTCTGATGTGATGATGAGTTTGAATAAATATAAGCAGTTCAGGCGTATAATCATGTGACACTTCTATGGACGGACTTTCCTCAACTGCATCATAGTTAAAATCCTAATTATTATCTTCTCTTTCATCTTCGACTATCATGTTATGCATTATGCATGTTGTCATAATATCATGAAGCATTTTTTGATCCCAAAAACGTGCTGGTCCACGAACAATTACAAAAAGTGCTTGAAGAACACCGAATGCTCACTCTACATCCTTCCTGGCCGATTCTTGAGCTTCAGCAAAATATTTATTCTTATTACCTTGTGGAAATGGAATAGTTTTTACAAATGTTGACCACTCTGAATATATACCATCAGCAAGATAATATCTCATCGTATAGTTATTACCATTGATAGAATAGTTAACCGTGAGCGCTCTTCCATTAGCAAGATCATGAAAGATAGACCACCAATGTAGCACATTGATGTCATTAAAAGCTCCTGGTAACCCAAAGAATGCATGTCATATCCAAAGATCATGTCAAGCCACGACTTCTAAAATAATTGTAGGTTTAAATGTGGCTAGTATACATTCCTTGCCATCCAGCTCGACAATTCTTCCACTTCCAGTGCATGCAATCAATACTTCCTAACATACCTGGAAAACAACGATCTTCGTTCATTGCCAGCAGTCGGGTAATATCATTATTGTTTGGTGATCTTAAGTATCATCGCCAAATACTGTAACAATGGTCTTGACAAAATGACGAAGATTCTTCCAGTTCACTAAATAAAGATATGGTTAGTCCTTATATATTCTTCTCCAAGAAAGAAGGATTCTCCCAGTTGTGCTCATGAGGAATTTATCAACCATGTCAATTCTTTTGGTATTGAAAAGAAACAATCAGAATATATGCTATGAAAAGTGGTTTTTAAAATATCACAAAATTAGTTTCAGATACATCAATTTCATTCATACTGATATATATAAACACATCAGTTTCATTCAGTTAAACACATTAGTTTCTTTCAATACTAAAGTTAATGAATACAACTTGATTAATAAGGATTTTTTTATATGTGTATCAGATACATACTGATATATATAAACACATCGGTTTCATTCAATTAAACACATTAGCTTTTGTTACCGCTGAATCTGGTGTGGGGGCAACAGATGAAGTTTGTAAGTTCGTAGGGACCCGAACTGGCTGAACCCTTCTTCTTCCTTGTTGACAAATTGATCCCTTGGAGCTCCCGTGAACCTGCATAAACGTTCGAAACACCGGGATGGATCCCGACGACGAACCCTCCAATGCTCTTGTCAATACACAGAAAAGGTAAAGGGATAGAGGTCAAGTGTGCAAAGATTGATCACCTATGACTGTAGGAGGTAGGGGGATATTTATAGTCGCCATAGGGATCTGCTTCGGGATAAGATCGAATCCCTACTTCTTGGTGTGACTGGATAGAAGTGGTTGTAACCACCTCTAGCGGATAAGGATGAGGCGGGATTTCCTCCTATCCTGTTGAGCTGGTCCTTAACGAGCTTAGACCCGTTCTCAGCAGAACAGATCCGTTCATGGGTTAGCGGGTCCAAGAGAAGAGACCCGGTTCCCAATTCGGACCTGTCTGTAGGTGAAATTACCATCTTGCCACTGTGACTTTAAGATTCGTGTCCACTTTGAATGGTTCCGATTTAACCCCATTTTCAACCATATCAGCTTTTAATAGTGATCTTTTTAATACTAAGAAGTTAATGAAGGACAAACACATTAGCTTTTATTAACTGTCACTAAATTGCTTTGCACGCACACGTCATGCGGACACGAATGCCGAACCGACGTGAACCCTCTTTGTACAGAGACAGTTTTTTTCCCGATCTGTAACGGCCTAAATAAATGCAGAAACAGTTATATCTGCGACAAGTGCATTTAAGCTCATATCTACCGTTACAGGTGATGCAGTCAATGTATAGTCTACCATTACAATTTTTACCCTTAGCCCTATAAATAGAGGCCTATCTTCCTTGAATCAACACACCAAAAACTCTTCTCTCCCCCCACTGTCATGTTCTTCTACTTCCTCTGTCAAGTTGTTCGGTGACAGATTTCAAGCTCTATTCAGTTCAAGAGCATGCCGTTGTGTCTACGTCGACCCTCTGCTGTCGTTGCATCTTGGGAGACAGACGCCGTAGCAATCTCCAGCACACGGATGAGACGAACATGTTTTAAGGAGATTGTGTGGTACACAGGCCTCGACATAAAATGGTTTGGTTTTTGTAATTTTCATTTTCTTTTCATTTTATTGGTTTTCTTCTTCTCCTCCCTTTTTGATTTTGTGCCTCCAAGATCTAACTTGGTTTTTATTATAAACAATTTTTTGAAACAGCACATATTTTCTTCGCTAGACATGAATATGTGCGCAACTCCTGGTTGCCCCATGAATTTTGATATGGGTCAGTACCTTTAACACCATGTAAATGGATTTGGGTCTTTTAGAGGCCTACACTATTGATTTGATGGGCTTAACATCTGCTTTGCAGACTGCTATAAACCCTAATTGCTCTTGTAAATGATTCACAGAAAATAACTGGGCAGTCCTTCAATAGAAGTGAATTGGGAGCTCAAGCCCGTATTAAACCATATCTCACTGTAATATTGCCTTCACGGAATCAAGGTTCATGTATTGGAAAATCAAAGGTTAGCAAAAAAATAATTTGAGAAATAAGATTAGCAAAAAAGAAATATTATAATGCAAATATCTGCAACCTAATAGAAGGAAATACATTAATAACAAACAATTACTACTAGCTGTATAAGAAAATAACTCTTTGTTAGAACTGGTCTTAATAGCTTCTTACTGGCACAATGCTTAAAAACGAGATATAGCAATCAGTTAAATCTCATCAAGTATTTGAACTTCGTATCAGTTCTCCACAACTTTCACTTAACCACGTACCGTATCAGTTTTCGACCTACATGAACATTTGGATCCAGTTTACACATATAGTGCCCGTGTCATTAGATCTGGGTGTTAACATTATTAATGACCCTACCAATTGACCAAAACTAAGAAGGAGCTATTTTTTTGGGCCAAGACCTGAACTATACGTAGCGGTATTTTTTTTCTTTTCAATCCGCATTTAAAATTGCGCAGTCAGTGAGATTCGAACTTGGGTTGCTCTGATACCATATTAATGATCCTACCGATGGACCAAACTTCGAAGTTGTGGCAAGAGTGGGGGTTTTAATATTTATATTCTAACAAACATGACATGACATGAGACTTGCACTGTTACGCCATCGTTATCAAAGGACCAAAGTTTGTTCCAAGGTCCCAGCAAAACTCCAACAGAACAAGAGAACACTGATTGTGACCCCAATAGTACCAAGTTGCTCATGTACGACAGTCGGCATCCTTGGTGTTATCGATCTGTTTGTCATCTGTTTTCACAAGCTTTGTTAACCACATACAGCTAATTTAGTTGGGCTTGGAGTTCAACAGAATTCTATCCTTATTATTAAAAAAACAAAACAAAAAAAAGAATCAGCTCATTTAGAATAGCTAGTTTCGCTTGTACTCTGAAATCTGTAATGCCTTTTTCAAACAAACAAACGAGCAGTGTAACTGAAATTTTCCCTTCAATAATTGAATCTTCCACTACCTAATGGTCCCCTTAGACTTGGATAAGTTTTGTGTTGGATTAGCCACAGAGAAAGAGCTGGCAAGCTCTAGTACATCTAATAGGATACCTTTTGAATTGAGTTTGAATAGAACTGATCTAGAACAAAATTGGGTCCAGTACAGCTAATCATACATAATAAGAGAGTTGAGTTGCTTGGTAATGTAGATGATGAATTGTGGGAATTGAGAAGCAACAGGTAAAGGGTAAGATAAACTTGTGATCCATCCTTTCTTTCATGACTCCCCATCATTTGTCGCTCTCTTTTCCCATCTTTCCTTTTCCTGTACAGACTCAGTTTCCCCGTATATACAGATTACAGACACTGATTCAACTGTCACCATATTCAGTTGGCCATGGTAAAAGAGCTGTAATTTTGGACAGGTGGAAGGGAAATTTAAATTTACTTTTCTTTTATACAGCAGAGTATATCCACCCTATTTCATTGAAATTCTTTTTTAAGGAAACAAAATATAATAAAAGCGAAAAGCATAATAATAATCCCAACATTTATTTATGGAGGGTAACCGGAAGTAAATAAAGTTGTTACACACCGAAATGCCCAATATCAATCTAAAGTTGTTCAAATTTAATTCCTCTTGCTGATACATTTTTCGGAAAAGGCCCTAAGCAGATTCGTAGCGAGAAAGAAAAGATATGCATGATATGAGAAAATTAATGTATAATAATAATTTCTTTACCAACATTGTGAAAGTTGAAGTTGTTTCTATAAAACCATAAGATTCATGTTGTTGCTTCAATAACCAGGAATAAAGCTGCCAAAACTGGAAGCTTGCTAAGAAAAAAAAAATCTTCAAAAAGATAGATTTTACATATAGTTTTATGATAGCTTTTGGCAGCAATTGTCCACAATAGTTTGTTGCATTTTTGCCCCTATTTTGGTAGATATATTCTCTAACAACTTATTATCTCTTCTACTATAATGGGAGAAGGCTTTAGTGTAATTTGTCCATCTACCAATATGTACAATGCACGTGCATAACTATTGTAAATGAGGTTTTAGATCGAATCGAGACTATGTCTGAATTTTACTTTTAAAAAAACTATATTTATTGATTTCTACTACCATAATGGGAGAAGGCCTTAGTGTAATTTGTCAATCTACCAACCCGTGCAACGCACGTGCATAACTATTGTAAATGAGGTTTTAGATCAAATCCATACTACGTCTGAATTTTTACTTAAAAAAATATATATTTATTAAGACGTGCATCGCACGTGTAAACTAGTAGTATAAATAAAGAAAATGAATTAGAGCAGAAGGATATTGCAATTATTACCACCCAAAAACAAATTCACATCTACTTGTACTGGCCAACAAGAAGAAGAGATTCCTTTCAACAAAAAGAGACGGACGGCTGCCTCAACCACTTCTACATGGTGAACGTATAAAAAAAACCTAACCCGGTTTTAGTAATCTCAACCCACTAAGGATGGCGGGACCGGTGGGTCTGGCCGGGCCGGTTCAGTCAAACTATATTCATTACATAATCATAATCTAATTCTTCAACCAAATTATAAAATATTTCAATCAAACTTTTGGCACTATCTAACTTAATACGATGATCCATTACACTTGACACAATATATCATAGGAAGATGATGAAAATATTTTATGAATTTTGCGTAAGCGGGAATAACAATTGTGCTTATCAAAATGTCAAATTTTATTTCTTAAAAAGTTTGTATCATTCTAACTATAAATAAAGCACAACTAGAAGTGGATTCATAAAAACTTGAAAATTGAAGAGTTGCATTTTGAAAGGTTTTCAAAATTTTAACAAACTTTCGACCTAATTCCAATACTCTTGATTCATGCAAAAAAAATCATGTGTTTTGCATTACAAAAATCATTTATAACATCTTTGTATTAACTAACAATTGCAATCAATTTGTAAGTTGAATTTCATCAAGATTTAACATTTTTAGAGAATCTTCTAAATTTTATTCCTCTAAGACCACACCATTTTTCGAATTCTTGAAGATTTGGATCACTCATATTAATAAATTGCACACAATCTTTTATTGCAACATATGGTTCGGTTATCTTCAAAGCAACCTGCACACACAAGTTGATGATTTGACATACATATTTAATAAAAATATTTCAGACAATGAAGGCATAAACACATAAATTAATTAATGAACCATTTTTTTTATTATTAGCAGTATTATCAAGGCTAACAAAAATAATTTTATCTTCAATACCAAAAGTATTACATGATTTTATAATTTGTGATTTGATAGCCTCACATTATGAAGATATATCAAATAACCAAATTATATAATCTTTTTTTAAGGATCCAACTGTTAGAAATTTAGGCCGAGTTTTGTGACACGGTGACTACAAACCACCAAGCAAATAGTTGACCAAACCAAACACACAAAGTGCATAATTTTGTCCCGATTTGGGCGAACCCTAATCCGGAGGAGAAAACCCGAGATATTATTCAACTAGAAAAAAATACAAGAGTTACAATCACTCACCGAGAACCTATCTATCTCTCGAGCCTTATTAGAAGATACTTGATGTTTACAATGGAAAACTCTCAAACTCTCAAATGAAGTACTCGTTCTTTTATCGGCACTCTCTTCAGTTTACAATGATATATATAGAGATCTAGAGAAACCCTAGGTTTAATCTTGATACAATAATCGTTCGATGTTCCTGGAGAGATAATCATACAATAAGAGACGTACAATCTAACTTGGAGAAGAAGCCTTGCTTTAATCAGATCACCCAGACCCAATACTCTATTTGGCTGTCGCTGCAAGCTGCGGTTGACTACCCAAAGTGAAAATCGACTGCAATTGTTCCAAAACCATCCAGAGAGCAACCCAACTATTATGACCGACCGCGCAAAGAATGCAATCGACTACAATTTGTCCCTGCTTGTTTCTATTGTTGTTGTTGCTCCCTTCTTCTTCAACGTTGCTTCTAGTCCTCTTCTCTCTTCACCCATCTTCTTTTCTCATCAAACGTAGTATGCAAGATATAATTCCGAAAATCTACATCTTGGATTGCATACTCATGCTTACACACATATGTGATTAATCACTTCTAGGCGCTTTCTGTTTTCTCTTGCAAACAACCTGGTTCAATGTCTTATTCTGCTAGTTGAAACTACTTCCACAGGTTTTTCTCCAACTGTATGCCCCCTTTAGGGGTATGTCACCCTCCTCACAAACTCCACCTATCCTGAGGCACTTTCCACCTCCCGATGATATTCGAACGTTACAGTCTCGCTTTGGTGATTCTAGTGAAAGAAAACTAGATAATTCTTTAGGAATACTGGACTTAGAAACACTTGGCCAAGATTTTGTACTCCCACAAAACTAGTAGAGGTTATGTTGACTCTGTTTGATCCTCCTCTTTTCCTTCATCATAATATGATGGCTTTCCTAAATTGACAAAATTCTACCTCGAGCTGTGTACCTGTAATCCCAAGCATCTAGAGCTCTCAAGGATATCAATTAAGTTCTATTTCATCAAAGGAATATGCATGCCCTCTTTTAGTGGGAACATTTTTTTCATCTGGTATCTCCAACTCAAATGTTCCCTCACCCACTACTTCACAAATCTCATCAGTCTATGTTCTCATACAACGATCTATTATTGACTTGTAAGTAGAAAATATCTCCTTCACGGATCAAATATGAGAAGAATAACCACTTGTGATAGTCTCTCTTATAATACTCAATCCCTCTGCAATAGTGGCAACGGATCAAACCATTTCGTGCACTATCTCTTCCAATTGAAGTATCACCATCTGCTTCCATGCAACTCATAAGGAACCCCCAAATTCTGTGTTTCCTTCCTAAGTTCATCTTCCTTCAAACTCTTGCTCATACCGGCCACTATGAGCGTCTCCTTGGTAAATTTTCCTTGTAGCATAGTGATGCGGTTTATTTCTGGAAGACGTGTGGATGCACCAGGTGTGAGTTCGGATTCAATTTATATTGAAGGAGAAAGCTGCTTGTCAGACGACCCTCGGAGTGACCTGGCGGCTCCTGCCAAGGGCTCGGAGTGAAGTGGATGCTTTGGCTCAGATCAGAGGGTTCGGATCCGAGGTCTTGTGTACCTGCAGACGGTCCTGAAACACCGAGGTTTATCCCGGTGGCGGACCCTCCGACGATCTAGTCAGTATCTGTGAGAGAGTAGCAATAACTAGGTGAATTTAAGTGGCAAAAGATTGGTTACCTCTAAAGGTGGGTGAGGGTCTAGTATTTATAGAGAATTCTAATCGGGTTTGGATCTGCTTGGGGGCCGGGTCTGAACCCGAAAGCCCATGGGTCTGTCGTGGCAGAAGGCCCAGGGGGTTTAGGGCTGACGTGGCAGTACCAGGAGTGGTATAGGGCTGACATGGCAAAGCCCTTGGTGGTATTTGGAGCTGACATGGTAGATCATGGGGCTTCTGTGCTTCCGGGAGGATCTGGTGGCCCAGGCTGTGCCAGGTCATCCTCATTCTATACCAGGAGGGGCGGACGGCCCGGAGGGCTGTCGTGGATCGGAGGTCGAGGGCCATCGCTGCTCATCGGATACGAGGAGACCAGATCTGTGGGGGTGAACTTGAGATTCAGCGCCGACCCTGTAGTGGCTCGAAGCCGAACTAGGCTGCTGTTTCTACCAATTTTTGAGTGAGAGTTGTATTGGGCCCTGGTTGGGCCCCAAGCCATTTTTACCCTACCACACAAGCCCCCCACTCCTGCGGGGGTACGGGAGCTAGCTATGGAGGAGTGTTTACGGTTGTAGAAATGGGATGGCGAGCCACTATGCCTTCATGAGGGGATTACCCTGGTGGCAGACCTGACTTCGAGCTTGGCGAGGGATTACGGGTCGGCAAAGGTGATGGCAAACCGGTGTTTCTTCCTGAAAAGAAGGCCCTGGTGCTCGACCGAACCTCGAGATGACGAGGGATTACGTGTCGGCTAGGGTGATGGCGAGCCGTTGTTTCTTCCTGAAAAGAGTACCCTGGTGCTCGACCGAACCTCGAGAAGACGAGGGATTATGTGTCGGCAAGGGTGATGGCGAGCCGGTGTTTCTTCCTGAGAAGAAGGCCCTGGTGCTCGACCGAACCTCGAGATGACGAGGGATTACGTGTCGGCAAGGGTGATGGCGAGCCGTTGTTTCTTCCTGAGAAGAGTACCCTGGTGCTCGACCGAACCTCGAGAAGACGAGGAATTATGTGTCGGCAAGGGTGATGGTGAGCCGGTGTTTCTTCCTGAGAAGAAGGCCCTGGTGCTCGACCGAACCTCGAGATGACGAGGGATTACGTGTCGGCAAGGGTGATGGCGAGCCGTTGTTTCTTCCTGAGAAGAGTACCCTGGTGCTCGACCGAACCTCGAGAAGACGAGGGATTATGTGTCGGCAAGGGTGATGGCGAGCCGGTGTTTCTTCCTGAGAAGAAGGCCCTGGTGCTCGACGGAACCTCGAGATGACGAGGGATTATGTGTCGGCAAGGGTGATGGCGAGCCGTTGTTTCTTCCTGAGAAGAGTACCCTGGTGCTCGACCGAACCTCAAGAAGACGAGGGATTATGTGTCGGCAAGGGTGATGGCGAGCCAGTGTTTCTTCCTAAAAAGAAGGCCCTGGTGCTCGACCGAACCTCGAGATGACGAGGGATTACGTGTCGGCAAGGGTGATGGCGAGCCGTTGTTTCTTCCTGAGAAGAGTACCCTGGTGCTCGACCGAACCTCGAGAAGACGAGGGATTATGTGTCGGCAAGGGTGATGGCGAGCCGTTGTTTCCTCCTGAGAAGAAGGTTTGAGCAGCGTGGTCTGTCGCCTTAGCGGAGTATTGATGGCGCTTCCGGGATCCGTGCGATAATCCAATTTTCTAAGGGCATTAAATGACGCCGCCTAATGAATGCAGGTGGTGCATGGGCTTCCGTCGATTGGCTTTCCCAATGTCATAAAGGCTGGTCCGTGGGGGAGGCTATAAATACCTCTCCCCCCTAGCGGGTTTGATCACAGCAAGGGTGGTCCAATGGCCACCAGAGGTGTCTGCTTCGGCGGACGTCTCTCTTCTGAAAAATTTTGTAGCGTCAAGGGGCCTCGAATCGGTGGCGACTCTGCCGTTCGGATCCTTTTTCGGGTCAGACGACCCTCATACGGTTGTTTGGCCCGAGAAAGATCAGGACGGGAGGGGTACCCACCGTGTTCTGGATCTGGGGCTGAAGAGCCTTGGATATGCGGGTCGATCTGCTTTCTTGTTAGGGTTCTAGGTGATGGTGGCTTTCCTCCCACCCGTGAACAATTCGGGGTTTCGGCCGACGAGGCCTTAAGCCCCGAGCTGTTCGCGGGTGAGAGAGGAGCCGACCGAGCCTTGGAGCCCGGGGCGCAGGCGATGGTGGCTTTCCTGCCACCCAGGAACAATTTGGGATTTTCGGCTGCCAAAGCTGTAAGCCCCAAGTTGTTCGCAGGTGAGAGGGGAGCTGACCGAGCCCTGTAGCCTTAAATCTTTTAAAAGAAAATTTTTCCGCCGAGCACTTCATCCGACCCGACCCCTGTGTCTGGCTGCCAGCCTGGCACTGGATGACGTCAGCAGCCCACGTTTCGAGGACGTGGCGCGGTTTTCCAGGCGGCCACTACATGTCAATCGGTGAACAGTAATTGCAGAAATCGAGGAGTCGTTTTTGCCCTCTATAAATGTTCCCCCCTCTCCCCCTATCGTCCACTTCTTACTCGCCTCTTTCTCTTTCTAAAAATCTCCCAACATTTCAGTCTTCGTCCCTACCGTTCGCTGTACCAGGCTCGTTCTTCCGAAGCGACCCCAGGTTTGTTGGTAAGTTTGTTTAGTTTAGGCACAGATGGATAGGGCTCAGTCTGGCTCGTCGGCGTCAACATCTGGGGGGGGACGTAAAACCCGCCTCCAAACCGACTTCGTGGGAGGAGTCTGATCTCGAGGGGGAGTCTGTAGGCGAGGATCATCCAGTGTATGATGTGAAGCCGCTACGGTCTCGGAGGCTTTTTGTTGTTGTGGAGAGTAGCGATTCTGAGGAGGGGGGCGGTAGTTCCGCCGAAGTTCAGGTTCTAGGGCTGGTTTCTGAAGAGGAGGGGGGAGCCGAAGGGGCTCAGATAGGAGGTCAGGGCGTGGGCTCGAGTTCCATGCCGACAGGTCTGGGGCGATTATCTACCCCCTCCCCGGAACGAACCAAGAAGAAGAAGAGGGCTCCGAAGAAGAAGGGGTCGAGGATTGGGGGCTCGAGTCAGGTGCCTGTTAACTTGATGACAGGGTCGCCTGTACAGCCTAAGCCGTTCCATCGGTACCCCGACGATCTTTCTGATAAGGAGGTGTGTGGGGTCCAACCGTCGTCGCCGAGCCGGAAGAGGGTGATAATGGACGCACTTCTGACCGTTCTGGAGGCAGGTAACTTGGAGGCTTTGCGGTTGGCGTACCATATAGGGTCCAGCTACGAGCTCATGTTGCCGAGATCCACTCTTCGACCGACCGACCCCCTGCCGGATCGGTATTGCGTCTTCCCCGTGGATGCCTTTATCTCCGGCCTGAGGCTGCCCGTTCACCCGTTCGTTCGTGAGGTGCTGAACTGGACGTCCTTGGCGTCGATGCAGTACGGGCCCAATTCTTGGAAGCAGATCATCTGCTTCGTGTTGATGTGCGAGGAGCAGAGGGTACCTCTATGGCTGAACGTCTTCCGAGCGATGTTGATGATCGGTTCGTCGGCTGAGGGTATCTACTACATTTTGCCCCGGGGCAAGGGGAAGGTTGTCCATGGTCATCCGAACTCCATCAAGGAGTGGAAGAAGAAGTATCTGGTGATCCGGAGTGAGGAACCTTGGGACATTCCCACTCGGTGGAACCACTCCAAGTCGAGCTATAAAACGCCGAAGCCGAGGGACCTGACTGCCGAGGAGTGGGGGTTTGTTGAGCGCCTCCGTTTGTCATATAGTATCAACTGGGCGAAGGTGACCGAGGGCCACTTGGCGAATGCCGGACTGAGCCCGGTCGATCTATGTATGTAGTTTTTTCTTTCTTTTGGCTTTGTTGTTCCTCTGTGCTCATTGTCCTTACTGGATCTTTTTGCAGATATGGATCCTGAGTCGCTCTAGGCGAAAAGGCTCACCATGAAGAAGGAGGAGGCCGAGAAGAAGATGAAGACGAGGGGGTCGTCCCAGGTGGTTTCCGAGGCCCCTGTTCAGCCGAGGGCCAAAAGGACTCGCTCGGAGACGGTCAAGGACGCGGCGGTTCAGGGCGGTCCGGACCAGGGCAAGGTCACCGATCTCGATAAGGGGAAGGGCCCTCTGGCGGATCCGGAGATAGAGGAGAGGCTTCGGCGACCGTGGGTGCCGAGTTGGTCGATCCGCGAGGGATACTGTTTGACCCGAGGGCGGCAAGCCGTCGAGGTGGCGAGTAAGTTGGCGACCCCCCGGGATCGTTCGGAGATGAAGACCGAGACCCTGGATGAGGGGTATACTCGCCTCGCACAGGTCAATGTGCTGGTAAGTCTGTCAACCTCTCTTGTCCCGTGATTACGTTGTAGAGGAGGCTCCCTTAGTTGTGCTCGGTGACTACAGGCGACCGTGCAGGGGGCCCACGTGAGGGGCCTTTACGAGGCCGCTTTGAAGCGGGAGCGCGACCGGGCGGACAAGGCCGAACAGGAGACGAAGGAGATGAAGATAGAGCTCGAAGGCTCTCAGAAGAGGGAGCAAGAGATGAAGATGGCCTTCGACAAGGAGAAGGAGGAATGGGCAGAGAAGATGGCGGCTCAGGAGAAGGAGTTTGCCAAGGAGCGGGAAGAGCTGACAGAGACGGGTCAGCTCCTGGTGATCAAGGCTCAAGACGAGTGTTATGCGAAGGCACTCAGCCACGTGAGGCACTTCTACCCGACCCTTGATCTGTCCAATTTCGAGTATGACATGGAGGTCGAGGGGACACCGAAGACCCCTGGCGAAGAAGGGCCTGCTCTCGACCCCCTCGTGGACCCGCCTGCCGATGCTGAGGTGGGAAAATAAGTTGTATAATTTTTGTCTTTCTATTTCCTTCTCTCGATTGTATTTGCCTTCCGCGGACTGGCCACCGCATTTTTTGTAAGAAGTGACTCAATTTATAAAAAAGGATTTTTTTTGACCGGCCAAGTGTTTTGACTTCGGGTGTTTCCGACCCTCCTTGCTTATGTGTTTTGAGTTGGCTGGTTTTCTTGTAGGTTGCGGCTCCTCTTCCCGAGGTGGACCCCCGTCGTTCCGAGGTGGCGTGGCTCCGGAGCAAAGTTGAGGCCCTGGAGGCCACGTTGGTTCGCTACCGAAAGGGGGCTCGTGACACTGATGCGGCCTTTAACTATTATCGGAATAAGTCTGAGGCCTTAAGTGAGGAGGCGAGCCGGCTGAGGAGGGCGATGGTGGACCGGGACCTCGGAGGTGTCGGACTTGGACATACCATGTCGAACGCCTCGGTACAGAGGCCCTCTTCCGAGAGGTTACTTCGCGATGTCATAGTGGAGAAGGAGATGGAGATACACCGCTACAAGACGATGCTGGGCGTCTCGTCATCTTCCTCCGTGGGTCGGCGAGCGGAGGGGGTTCCTTCTGCGCTGCTCCTGCTGGAGCGCATGCGACCAGTGGATGCCCAGAGCTCCGTGGCTGGTGTGTCGACCGTGGCTGAGCCCAAGGACCGCCATGATGAGGAGAGGGCTCCTAGCCGTTCGGTCAGAGTGGTCCCGCCCTTTGTTGGACCCGAGGGGCCCTAAGATGGTGGCTTCCTTCAGTTTGAGATGAGTGGAGTGGTCCTGTAACGGTCTTTGTTTGTTTTCTCATAACCAAATAAAGGAGTATGAATAAAGAATTCTTTTCCTCCTTTGCTCTGTTAAAAAGTGCGGTGAATGACGTCGGAGGCGTGGTTCGGCTCCGTCGATCCGTGAGGGATCAACGCGGGGCCTTAGGAAGAGCCCTTGGCCCGAAGCTGGATTGGACCTACCGAGATGCTGGGGATGATACCGGAGTGAGGACTCGGGTGTCGATCTGCCGAGTCATTTGGAGTTTGACAAAAAAGAGATTTCTTTCATACTAGATAGGGACGGTCGTCGAAGCCGCCCTTTACACATGAAAGTTTACAAAGGGTTTTATATACATTAGCCAAGTTAGAACCTATGTTCGTTCTTCCGAAAACTTCATTAGGTGCTCGGCGTTCCAGGGTCAGCTGATGAGCCGGCCGTCCATATCCGCCAGTCGGTACGTACCAGGACGTACAGCCTCGTCTATACGGTATGGGCCTTCCCAGTTGGGGGCCAATTTCCTCTTCTTGGTTGGATCAGAGACGAACAGTTTTCGTAGCACGAGGTCTCCCACCTTGATGTTAGTGGGGCGGACTTTCTTGTTGTAAAACTTCTCGACCCGTTGTTGGTAGATGCTTCTCCGGATTGAGGATTTCTCTCTGACTTCGGCGACGAGGTCCAGGTTGGCCCTTAAGCCTGATGAATTGCCAGCTTCGTCGAAGGCCATGATACGGGGAGAAGGCAGGCCGACCTCGTCGGGGATGACTGCCTCCGTCTCGTAGGTCAAGGCGAACGGCGTCTCTCCCGTGGGGATCCTCTTGGTGGTTCGGTACGCCCATAACACACTAGGCAGTTCTTCGACCCAAAGCCCTTTGGGGGAACTGTCGAGGTGCTTCTTGAGGCCGTCGAGGATTTGCCTGTTCGCGTTCTCTGCTTGGCCATTGGACTGAGGGTGGCAAATAGCGGAGAAGCGTTGCTGGATACCGATGTCCGCGCAGAAAGTTTGGAAGTTCTGACCCTGGAATTGGGTTCCGTTGTCTGTAACGAGGATCCGGGGGATGCCGAACCGGCAAATGATGTTTTTCCAAAAGAATTGTTGTACTTGGCGCTCGGTGATGCTGGATAGAGGCTTGGCTTCGAGCCATTTGGTGAAGTAGTCGATGGCGACTATCAGGAATTTCTTTTGTCCTACTGCTGGGGGGAAGGGCCCTACAAGGTCCATGCCCCACATGGCGAACGGCGTAGGGCTTGCCAGGGATCGGAGATTGGCTTGAGGAAGCCTTTTGATAGGGGAGAACCTTTGGCAGGAGCCACACCTTTTGACTAAGTCTTGCGAGTCCTGGAGCATGGTCGACCAATAGTACCCCTGATTCAGGGCCTTCCGAGCAAGTGTCCTGCTCCCCATGTGGCATCCGCCGATCCCCTCGTGTAGATCTTTGAGGGCGTAGCTGGCCTCGCCGCTAGTGAGACAGCGGAGGTATGGTTTGCCGTCGGCCAAGGTGTATGAGCATTTGAAGAGGATGTCATCAATCATGACAAATCTCTCAGCTTGGATTCTGACTCGTCTGGCCTCGGCTCTTTCTTCAGGGAGCTTGACATTGATTAAGAATCTTCGGATGGGAGTGGTCCAGTCGTCTGGGCTGGCATCATCTTGCACACACATCGCCTTCGGCTCTAGGTCATTGATACTTGGCTTCAAGAGGATTTCTATGAGCACTGTCTGATCGAGACCCTCGAAGGAGGAAGAGGCGAGTTTGGATAACGCGTCTGCTTGAGCGTTCTGTTCCCTGGGGACTCTGATAACTGTGGCACAGCTGAAGGACGCCATGAGTCGTCGGACTGCCGCCAAATATCTTATCATGCGATTATCGCGGGCTTCGTATTCTCCGGTGATCTAGTTGACCACGAGCTGAGAATCGCTGAAGGCCCGGATTTGCTTGGCTCCGGCTCGGTAGACGAGGGTCAATCCGGCGATCATGGCCACGTACTCTGCCTCGTTGTTGGAGGCCGGAAAGTTGAGGCGAAGGGAGTATTGAAGTAGGAATTGGTCGGGGCCATGAAGGATGATGCCTGCTCCGCTCCCGGTTTCGCATGATGAGCCGTCGACAAAGATTTCCCAGGTCGGATCCGAGCCCTCGATGCTGGGCTGCTCGGAGGCGATGCATTCAGTTATAAATTCGGCGAGGGCCTGTCCTTTAATGGCCACCCTCGGATGATAGCTGATGTCAAACTGACTCAGCTCAATTGACCACTTGACTAAGCGACCGGAGTTTTCGGGCTTGTGAAGGACAGTCTTTAGTGGCTGGTCTGTCAGTACTTGGACGGAGTGGGCCTGGAAGTAAGGACGGAGTTTCCGGGCTGCCATGATTAAGGCATAGGCCACCTTCTCTATCTTTGCGTACCTCGTCTCGGCTGGGAGTAGTACTTTGCTCACATAATACAATGGCCTTTGGACTCCTTCCTCTTCTCGGACGAGGACAGCGCTGAGGGCGCTGTCCGAGGCTGACAGGTATAGCCAAAGCGGCTCGCCTGGCTCGGGTTTGCTGAGGAGAGGTGGGTTGGCGAGGTATTGCTTCAGTTGTTCGAAGGCTTCTTGTTGATGGGTACCCCACTCGAAGCCCCCTTTTCTGCGTAAGGCCTTGAAGAAGGGGAGAGACTTCTCCCCTGACTTGGAGAGGAAACGGCCGATTGCAGCCAACCGGCCCGTGAGCCTCTGAACCTCCTTGACATTCCGAGGGGGGGACATGTCCATAATGGCTTGGATTTTCTCGGAGTTTGCCTCAATGCCGCGTTGGCTGACGATGAACCCCAGGAATTTTCCAGTGGAGATGCCGAAGGCGCATTTAGCCGGGTTGAGCCTCATGTTGTGATGTCGGAGGACACCGAAGTCCTCTTCGAGGTCGGCAACGTGGTTCGGTTCGGCCCGGCTTTTGACGAGCATGTCGTCGACGTAGACTTCCACGTTGCGGCCGATCAGGTCTTTAAAGATTCTGTTGATGAGCCGTTGGTACTTGGCTCCGGTATTTTTCAGCCCGAAGGGCATAACGCGGTAACAATAAAGACCCTGGTCGGTGACGAACGAGGTTTTGGAGATGTCTGGTGGAAACATCCGGATCTGATTGTACCCCGAAAATGCGTCCATGAAGGACAGTAGTTCATGCCCCGAGGTTGCGTCGATTAAAGCGTCGATGCGGGGGAGGGGGAAGGGATCTTTCGGACATGCTTTGTTAAGATCCGTGAAGTCGATGCAGATCCGCCAACCCCCTGTTGCCTTCTTTACCATAACAACATTGGCCAACCACTCGGGGTAGCTGACTTCCTGAATGAGTCGAGCAGAAAAGAGTTTGTCCACTTCTGTCTTCACAATTTGTTGCCTCTCCGGGGCGACTTTGCGCCTCTTTTGGACGACCGGCTTAGAGTCAGGGATGACGCTCAGCCGATGCATAATCAAGTCTTCAGAGATCCCGGGCATGTCGGAGGGCTTCCAAGCGAAGAGATCAACGTTGCGACGGACACAGGCGATGATGCCTATTTTCAAGTCCCGGGTGAGCGAGCGGCTTACCCGAAACCACTTTGATTCATCCTCGGCGTTGAACAGGACCTTTTCTAGTTCGTCGACAGGCTCGGGGGCTGGGCCATCCCTCTCGGGTTCGAGTTCAGCGGCGTCGAGAGGGGATACACCCCCTCCGACGTCGGTTATATAGCACGACCGCGTGGCTTCGTGGCTACCTCGGATGATGCCGACCCCTTGGGGGGTGGGAAATTTGAGTTTCAGATGGTAGGTTGAAGGTACCGCTTGGAGGGAGTTCAGTCCGGGTCGGCCGAGAATGGCGTTGTAAGCTGCCTTGATGTTGATAATCATGAAATCCATGGATTCGGTCCTCTTGACAGGAGCCGATCCTGCGGTGACGTCGAAGGTAACAATCCCTTCTGTTACGACAGGGGCGCCGGAGAATCCATGTAACGTGTGTCCGGCGGGCTTGAGCTTTCCACCGGGTAACTTGAGGCTCTCGAAGGTTTTGAGGAAGAGAATATTAACTGAGCTACCATTGTCAACGAGGATTCGGCGAACCTCACAGTTAGCCATGTGGAGGCTGATGACGAGGGCATCGCAGTGGGGTAGGTGAACGCCTTCGAGGTCTTCTCCTGAGAAGGAGACTGGCCCTGGTTGTGGCTTGGACGAGGGGTTGTTTTGGACAGCATTCGCCTCTTGGATGAAGGCTTTTCGGGATGTATTTGACCCTCCTCCCATCGGCCCCCCGTGGACATAGTGCAAGATGAATGGCGTATTTGCGGTTCCCTCGGACCCGAGATCCTGACCACGGAGGTGGGTCGAAGTAGGGTTCGGAGGCGAAAGTCTCCGATTCCTATCATCTCGCCGATCCCGTCGGCCTTCTCGGGTGAACTGTCGGAGGAACCCTCGTGAGATGAGTTCCTCAATTTCGTCTTTTAGGGCTCGGCATTGGTCGGTATCGTGCCCACAATCTCTGTGGAAGCGGCAGTAGAAGCGCTGATCTTGATTCCTGTTGTTATTAGGTCGGGGAGGTAGTCGGCTTCTGATGCAGTTCCCACAGACGGCGCCAACCTGATGCGGTTTATTTCTGGGAGACGTGTGGATGCACCATGTGTGAGTTCGGACTCAATTTATATTGAAGGAGAAAGCTGCTTGTCAGACGACCCTCGGAGTGACCTGGCGGCTCCTGCCAAGAGCTCGGAGTGAAGTGGATGCTTCGGCTCGGATCAGAGGGTTCGGATCCGAGGTCTTGTGTACCTGCAGACGGTCCTGAAACACCGGGGTTTATCCCGGTGGCGGACCCTCCGACGATCTAGTCAGTCTCTGAGAGAGAGTAGCAATAACTAGGTGAATTTAAGTGGCAAAAGATTGGTTACCTCTAAAGGTGGGTGAGGGTCTAGTATTTATAGAGAATTCTAACCGGGTTTGGATCCGCTTGGGGGCCGGGTCTGAACCCGAAAGCCCATGGGCCTGTCGTGGCAGAAGGCCCAGGGGGTTTAGGGTTGACGTGGCAGTACCAGGAGTGGTATAGGGCTGACATGGCAAAGCCCTTGGTGGTATTTGGAGCTGACATGGCAGATCATGGGGCTTCTGTGCTTCCGGGAGGATCTGGTGGCCCAGGCTGTGCCAGGTCATCCTCATTCTATACCAGGAGGGGTGAACGGCCCGGAGGGCTGTCGTGGATCGGAGGTCGAGGGCCATCGCTGCTCATCGGATACGAGGAGACCAGATCTATGAGGGTGAACTTGAGGTTCGGCGCCGACCCTGCAGTGGCTCGAAGCCGAACTATGCTGCTGTTTCTACCAATTTTTGAGTGAGAGTTGTATTGGGCCCTGGTTGGGCCCCAAGCCATTTTTACCCTACCACACATAGTAGTTATCAAGTGCTCATATGAATCTGGCAGTGAATATATCAAGTTGAAAATTTTATCCTCTTCACTTATATCATCTGGGTTTATTGTCCTTAGTTCAAATAACACCTTACTGGACTCCAATATATGATCTTGAAGAGTGGCACCTTTCTTTATTGAGAAGCGAAATAGTTTTGTCTTCCAATATATCTGATCCAGTAACGACGATTCCGAGTCGTCAATTTTGAGTCACGCCTACAGATTCACCATGATTTTCTCCTTAAGAAAATTACACTTGACTTCGTTCGTCAATTGCAATCGGATTAAGTTCAAGACTTTAAACAAAACTCATCCCTCTTATCCTGCTTCATGTCAGTTGGTTTCCCTTTTTCTCCATCTAGGGCAATATGCAAAGCCCTTTTGAACCATTGTGTCATACATGTTCACCTTCCAGAGATTAAAATTGATTTTACCGTCAAACTGTTTGATCTTCGTATTCTGATCTGCCATCTACTCCAAGGAACTCATGCACCCCCGCAACCTGATGCTATGATACCACTTGTTAGCAATTTACACTGAGTTTTGCGACACGATCACTATAAATCATCAAGCAAATAGTAGACCAAACCAAACACACTAAGCACACAATTTTGTCCTGATTTAGGTGAACCTTAATCCGGGGAGAATAATCGATATATTATTTAACTGGAGAAACATACAGGAGTAATAACCACTCTCACCAAGAACTAATCTATCTCTCTAGCTTCATCCGAAGATACTTGTTGTTTACAATGGAAAACTATCAAACTCTACTTCATTGAGACCTTTACAATATATATGGAGATCTAGAGAAACCATAGGTTTAATCTTGATACAATAGTCATTCGATGTTCCTAGAGAGATAACATAAGATAAGAGTCGTACAATCTAACTGTTGGGTTTTATGTCTTGCATACTTATTCGGTGTGAAGAGAAGATGGTGATACAAGTAGAGGGTTCGAAGCAAAGGATCGAAGAGAGTGAGAAATAGTCAGCAGCAGTAGCCAACAGAGAAAGAGACAGTCGACTGTCACCTTCTCGGGTTGATGGTCTGGGAGTTGCGGTGCGGTCGACCGTCTGCGGCGCTGATGGATTTTTTTGGTGCGGGTTTATTGATTCGACTTCATCTTCTGATTAGATCGTACGGCTTTAATTGTATATTTATCTCTTCAGTATATTGTATCAAGATATCTAAACTAGGATTTCTCTGTATCCATAAATACAATGTAAATGGCTTCTAGAATGATATAATTCTATTGAGTGCCAAACAGAAGAAGTGAGTGCTTCATCTGAAAGAGTGAGAGATTTCTTCATTATAAACAGCACCAAGTTCCTAGTAGGCTAGAGAGAGGGTCGTGGTGAGAATTGTAATATTCTTGTATTCTCTCTAGTTGAAATAACATCTCAGTTCTTCCTCCCTCGGATTAAGGCGAAAATCCCAACCGGGACAATTCTTGTGTGCTTTGTGTGATTAGTGTGTTTAGTTTTGCTTGATGGTTTGCAATGATTGTGTCAAAGACTCAACAAGATCATCAATTTCCTAACACTAACTTGGAGAAGAAGTCAGACTTCAATCAGATCACCCAGACCCAATACCCTATCCTGCTGCCACTACAAGTGGCAGCCGACTACAATGATTCCAAAACCATCTGAAGTGCAACTCAACTATTGCGGTTGACTGCCCAAACAATACAGTTGACTGCAATCACTCTCTGCTTGTTTGTGTTGCTGCTGATGCTCCCTTCTTCTTCAACATCGCTTCGAAGCCTATTCTCGTTTCATTCATCTTCTCTTCTGATTAACATAGTATGAAAGATATAAACCTAACACTAATGACTTTCAATCCAATTACAAGTAGGGCATATAACGTGTAACACCCGAATTCCAAAATACAACTGAATTCGAGTTCTACAGGATCATTACACTTCTTTCGTACAATTTTATAAGGAAATAAAAACTTTTCTTTCATCAGAGTTACAATTACACCTGTACATTATCACAGTGGAAGCAATATTACAATAAATTATATGAAACAACATTTAAATCAATCTTGCGCAGCATGTATACTTCAATTGTCAAGCATCTTTACCCTGCATATAAAACTGTGGGCGCGTCAGTTCATTCAACTGACGAAATTTATACACGACCATCCTCTCTATGCCGGAAACAGTATAACGATTCTTATTTCTTAACAAACACAAACTTTTCACAAACAAAGCTAAAGGGACTATCCTATTGATGTCGTGTTGTGAATGTACACTTAGTCCTTAATGCAATTATTTATATTATATGACACTAATGCACACTTGTTCAGAGTCTATGCAGCCCATACTACATAGGTCCGAGGGCAAGCCCTTAATCGTTCTTCATCTTGTAGGGTTCAATCCCTCACCATGACTTAATCTACTACTGTAACTACGATAAGTATCCTAGATATTTTCTGACCTACGAACTCATGTCTAGGCGCCCTGGAGGGAATCCCAACGCACTGACACATAACTCATCATGCAGGCATCCTATAGTAATTCAGCTCCTACCATAGACATGACACCACTCGCAGTCATCAAATACCCCACGAGCATCGCCACCGAGACGGTACTCTGGAGCAATATTCACGCCCTATCATGACTCATCATGGGACATCCTGTGAATACTCTCACGCCGCCAATCCAATGGCCCTCATACTCAATGTTTTTCTCTTACTTTTATCACATCTTCACTATGTATCTAATCTTCAGTTTAATTGAATCATGAATAAAATCAATCTCTTAGAATGTAGCACCTCCACTATACCGGTCTTATTCATTTAATTTCACATGACCCAACCTTGGTCTTCTCATTTCAAAACATCATTTCACAATTCTTTCTTTGCTGGTATAAGGTTTGGCTATACCCTAATTCTCAATTTCAACTCATAATTATAATGTCATGCTCATAAGATCTTTTCATGATTAATCACAATTCATGTTTCAAAAGCATAGTATTCATGTATTCACATTTTTCATAATTCATCACAAACAATAATTCAATTTCACGTGCAATCCATATGCAAGGGTCAATTTCAATTAATAATCACCAATAATTAATTTGTGTGTTCCACACATCCATTATTCACAAATCAAGTCTTGCTACGAACTCATTTTTATAATTCCATTTAATCATATGAATTACAACTTTTCAAAATTCATCTTTTATAACCCAAAAATTTTCATTTATTTTCCTTTGTTTAAAAAAATAATTTAATCTAAAAAATGAGTCATTTCTTGCAAAACTCCAATTTCTTATTCACACTTCACCAAAAGTTGTATAAATACTTCCTAATAAGTTCCATTAATTTTTCAGAATTTATCCCATAATTTTTTAATTTTTATTCTAATTTAAAAGACTATTTTCATTCCAAAAAAAATTCAAAAAATTATTTTTTTTCTAAACTCCCAAACCCACCAAGATTCGAACCAGCGACCAGCGATAAGGTAGACGGCGCACAAGACCAAAGCGCCACAGCCACTAGGCGATATAGGTAGGGATTAAAAACCCTATGTTCTGTTCTCGGCGAATTTGGTTTTTAACCAAAAAATTAAAAAACTGAGCGGCGGTATCGAACTCGAGACCTCAGCTACTGTAGCGACCCAAACCCATTCCGACCAGTTGGTCTAAGTGAACATATTGATATGATAATAATAAAAATAGGTTTTGTTTTCACTCTCTGTCCGAAACTAAATTTCAAAATTTTCAAAACGAAATTGTCTCTTCTTCTCCTCTTTTGAAAACAAAAATAACCAGAGTAAACCCACATTTATTTTAACCATAACCAGTATATTTAAAGCTATTTTTTTCCTCTTTTAAAACGTGTATTTAGCCTTAGATTGCATATTATGAACACTATTTCGACATTTGAAAACTATTACACATTTGTTCATAAATGAAAATAGTTTCTCACACCAAAATTCACTACTATGATATTTTGAAACTATGGTATTTTAGAGCACAAAACCAACATTATAAGAGAGTAAAACTTCCATTTTACTAATTTATCTACACATGATATATTTAATTATGTGTACGCAAAAAGACATTCTTTTTCATTTATTCAAATCTTCCACATGATAAATATCACAATAGGGAAATTCACCACATCTATTAACAAACATTTCGATCAATTAAATTTTAACACACTATTCTACTTTGGCATGTTCAATCAATAAGCATGGTTCAATTTCTTACTAGCGAATTTCACATAATTGTAATTTAATATAATCAACATGCATTCTAATGGTCATAACAATGAGAAACATACACTTTTACTCGTAGGCAATAACTCTAGTAATCAATCAACACATTTGCTAATTAACAATTTTCTTCTAATTAAACAAGCATGTATTTCATTTCAACTAGTAGCTTATAATAATAATTAAATTTCATTTTCTAGCATGCTTTCTAGTCTAGAAGTCATGAGAAATACCCACCTTTTGAAGAAAACCCAATTAAGAAAAATTCCCTAGAGTCTCCTAGATTGCGAGCGAGTGCCTTCTCCTCCTAGATTGCAATGCACGACTCCTCCTCCTTGCTCCTTGCCAAAACCGAAAGCTCCTAGAGTGGGGTTTGAATCACCGGCCTCCAAGGGAAACACAACACACAACTCACACACAAATATGTATATATCTCCTATATAATGTCTTCTTTAATATTTGCTTTAGTGTAGAATACAAGTAGGAAGGAGGGGGGGGGGGGAGGGGAGGGGAGGGGAGGGGGGGTATTTATACTATTTTTAAAGTAGATTGGAGGGCTAGGATTGGTTAGATAGTTGTAGAATGGAGGGCTAGGATAGGAGTAGAAGTTATAGCAACCACCCACACACAAATAAACTACCCATGCACACAACCCACTCTCCCAAGTCTCCACAAACCATCCGGCCACCAAAATAGTGTGTATTGCACACTACGTGCTTCGCACGTGCCACCCAGTACCCCTATGTAGAAGTTTGTACAATTTAATGAATTAAAATGTTCACTATTTGTCTCTACATGACAAGTGTGGTCATTTAATTGATTTATTAATTTGGTGGGCTTCACAATTAGTGGGCTTAGGCTCGAGGGCCAAGACAACCAAAATAATAATCAATTAAAGTGGGCTAAAATAAATAAATAGTGTTTTAGGCTTTAGACACTACAAAAGACACTCGATTTCCCGGTGTTTTTTTAAGTCTTTGCCGGTGTTTTTTTACGCCGGTGAAACTTTCACCGGCGTTTATAATAGCGCCGGTCCAAATTCCGCCGAAGCGAGCGTCGCGGAAAGGAAGGGGTCTACACCGGCGATTTTACTGGATGTCGGTAAATATTACAACTACATCGGCGGTCAGAAAACGCCGGTGTATGGGGGTCTCTGAGTGCCGTTCTTTTACACCCAATATACATTCACCGGTGGTCATAAACCGCCGGTATTTATCCATTCACCGGCGTTTCTATAAACGCCGGTGTAGAATGAAAGTATACCGGCGGTCATAGACCGCCGGTGTATCTGCGTTTATGAGTGCCCGGTTTTCCCTACTTACAAGCACCGGCGTGACCAAAAAACGCCGGTGTAGTTAGGTTCACCTGCGTTTTATAAAATGCCGGTGTTTCTTGGTGCCGTTACAGCTAGCGACATACACCGGCGTGTGTGGGAACGCCGGTATATCGCACACTGCAACAAATTCATTAGATAGATCGGCGTTTTTTAAAACGCCGGTCTAGCTATGCCCGTTTGTTTTTCATGCTCCGGTTTTCCGGTCGATTTCAATTCACAATTTCATTTACAAAACCTGTAAACTAATTCACAACTGATTCAACCAATTTCGTTGCATATTACTGCACAAATCACAACCAAACACAAGAATAATTAAAGATAATAAAGTTTCACACGTGTCATATCAACGTCCAAATTCATTGATTAATTAACAGTGTCATAATTAACAACTTAATATAGTGACTGTTACCGCTGATTTCGGTGTGGGGGTAAACAGATAGAATTTGTGAGTCCTGGAAACACCTGAACGATTGACTCGGCCTTCTTGCTCCTGGCACGACCTGCAAGGAAGTGCGAAACACCGGGGTTGATTCCGGCGACGCACCCTCCGACGCTCTTGTCAGTAATCAGGAAAAGATTAAGAAAGAGCTTAAGTGGTGAAAGAGTGATTAACCTGGTCTCGGTGGTAGAGGGGTTGTATTTATAGTCGCCTTTGGAACGATTTGGGGCCTAATTTCCTGCCTAACAAATAGGAGAAAAATCCTCCTATTCTGTTTTGGGAAGTTAGGCCTTGATTCCCTGGTGAGAGCTAATCAGGTTTATTGATTTGACCAAATCAGTGGCCTGATTCTCTTCTTGGTTGATTGGGCTTGTATCGGGTCGGGACCCGTACCCAATTGAAGTGGATCTATTCGCGGGTGGTTGGTTCTGTGAGAAGGAGGCCCAATACCCGTTTTGGATCCATCTGTATGTGAAATTACCTTTTTACCCCCGTGCTTCAGGATTCGTGATCGATCTGGACGGTCCCGATTTAACCCCAATTTTAGCCATATCACGAGCCCCCCACTCCTAAAGACTGAGTGTGATCAGACTTTGAGGAGTAGTTTAGCTGTTTTAGTGGCTGATGGAGTTGTATTGGAGTCCAGACGTGGGATTTCGAATCAAGAAAGGGGGTAGTGAGGCAACTTTTGATGCCGCTGTCAGTTCTCTGGTCACATCGGGTATTCAAGAGTTTTTATCTATTTTTTCGGACTACTCGTTTAACTTTGCGACGCGTTTGCTAATCATTCGGGGGCCTTAGCCGTACATTCTGGGCGATGATTGTTCGTTCAAGGGTTCGAAAATGTGCCCCCTAAATCTCAATTACTCTCCAGAATTTTTGGCTAATTTTCCCGAATTTTTAACAATTTTCTCGCAATTTTTAAACAAATAAAACAAATTAAATAGATAAAAAATGATTTAAATACCGATTTATGGCGTGGCTCGATCTGGGCCGCTGATCGCAGATGGGCGCGAACTTCGGAAAGATCTGACGGCTGCTGCTGCTCGGCAGCGTTTTTCTCCGTTTACCAGTTCGGGAAGGCCTCTGCTCGGCAGCCGACCGAAGGCATGGGGGGTTCGGCAGCCGACCGAAGGCTTGAGTGACGTGGCGTAATCTGGGCCGTTGGATGTTGGCACGCATCTCGAGACGGGAACGGTTCCCAAGAAAACGCTATCTTGTCTTCTAGCGCACGTGGCGCAATCTGAGCCGTTCGCCATTGGGAGCGTGAATTTCTGAGAGATCCGACGGCTGAGATAGCTCGGTGCCTTTTTTTCTTCATTTACCAGTTCGGGAAGGCCTCTGCTCGGCAGCCGACCGAAGGTATGGGGGTTCGGCAGCGTCGTGGCGCTATCTGTTCGGAGGCGATCTCGCTTCCGAGGGTATTAATGACTCTCGGGGTTTGTGCGGCATTCCCCTTCCCCAGGTCATTAAGAATAATTCCTTTGATTAATGCGTGGCGTTTCGACTTCCGGGGATCAATAATTCCCCCAATTAAAACGCGGCGCTTCAATTTCCGAGGGTAGTAATGGCTGGTTATAGGAGGCAGGCTATAAGTACCCCACTCCTTTTGTCATTTTCGTCACAACCAAATTGAGTTCCAGACCTCGGAGGCATCTGCCTTGGGTAGCTTCTCTCTTGAAGTTCGGAGTGGTGGTCGCTCTTCTGCCTGGTTTTCCCTTTGTTCCTGACGGCCCCAAAGTGGATGTCGGGAGCGAGGGGGAACGAGGTAGTAGTGGTGACGACCGTAGTCCGCACTCGGGGGATGAGTTATCTCCGAAGGACGGGTGGTCGCTCTCTTACCTTATTCTTCTCCCGTTCCGGACGGTCCCTAAGTGGGTGTCGGGAGCGGAGGAGAATAAGGCAAGAGTGGTGACTACCGTAGTCCGGATCCGAGGGATGGGCCTTCTCGGAAGGACGGGCGGTCGCCCCGCTGTCTTGTTGTTTCCCCATCCCTCACTGCTCCGAAGGGGTGTGAGGGGTGGGGGGCAACAAGACAGTAGCGTCGACGGCCATGGTCCGGACCCGGGGTGTGGACCTCTTTCGAAGGACGGGCCGCCGTTCTCTCACCAAGATCTTCTGCCTTCTTCGGTTGCTCCGAAGTGAGCGTCGAAGTAGGCGGAGATCTTGGTGGGAGAGTGACGACCCCTGTCCGATGTCGATCTCCGGGCCGTCCGAGTCCGTTTGTTGCAACTGTGAAGGCGCCGCTGTTAGAGTCTTTCGACAAGCCGAGCCTTCCAGTTGCAACCAACTAGCTCGGGATGGTGCGTCTCTTTCGACCTCTGAGTGTTGATGGGTTCCCTCCCATCTCTGTCTTCCTTCTCGTGCTGATGGCTTTTGACGGAGGTCAGCCCGGGGGAGTTAGAGATGGGGGGGGTGCCGATCTGTTTCCGACCGGGGCCTGTTGTCGGCATAATACCGACCGAGGCATGGGACCCGGGGGGCGCCTGCCGAGGGCGGCGCCTTAAAACTAAATCAAAAAATTTTCCGGGTTCTTTTTAGACGAAGGTGGTGCGTCCGAGAGTCCGATCGTCCGAGCGACGTGGCGCTATCTGAGCTGCCGGATGCTGAAACGCATCTCGAGATGGGCGCGTTCTCCAAGAAAACACTATCTTGTCGTTTAGTGCTCTCGGCGAGATCTGGACCGTCTGATGAAGATCAGGCGCGAAAGTTGAGGGAGAAGGGAGTTTTCCCCATTTACCAGCTCGGGAAGGCACTTGCACGGATTCCGAGCGGACTCTATTGCAGCCACGTTCGGTTTGCTCGCAGCTCGGATTCTCGTCCCATCTTGCCGAGCTGGTTGACTTTGTGGTGGGCCTTCGAGATGCTTCGAGAGTAGCCCAAAAGTCGCTCTGGAAGTCCAAGAGACGCCTCATTTTCACTATAAATCTTTACCCCCCCTTTGACCAAGTCTTCACTTTTCACTTTTACTCTCTCTCTCTTTCGTATTTACTTTGCTTCGAGGTCTTTAGCTCCCTGGTGGTGTCGCTAGCTGTCGCGGTAGCGTTCCTAGTTCCGGCGAAGTTTCCGACCGTAGCTGTCACTTCAAGGTCAGTCTCTTTCCCTTCTCTCTTTAGGAAAATATGGTTAAGATTTCGGCTGAGACCCCCGCCTCGGAGCAAGCCGTTGGCCGAGGGGAGAAAGAGAAAGGAGTAGTGGAGCCGAGCGAGCAGGACGTTGTTCGCCCAGACGCGGAGGGCGGAGTGGCCGAGGTGCCCCAAGAAGTCGCGGCGGAGTCCCGAAAGGGCAAAGCCGTAATTACTATAGTGGAGACGCCGAAGAGAGCAGGGGAGTTCGGTCGGCAGCCCATCACCGTGTCGAGCGTGGGGGGAGTCCGGGATTATACTGAGGATATCTTGGAGAAGGTTACCCAAGGTACGGCTAAACTGGTGGAGGAGAACGAGCCTAGGGAGCTGTCCGAGGTCGATCGCAAGATCTCGACTCTTACCGAAGCGGACCTTCATCTGGTCCGAGAGGGCTTCCAGATCCCTCTCGAGTACACGTTGCTCCTCCCTGGGCCGGGGTTCCGAGCCAACACTGGGTCCTCTCCGGACATATGCGTCTTTCCGGTCGACTCCCTCATTGCCGGTCTTCGCTTTCCCCTCCACCCGTTCGTGGTTGACGTCCTGGTTTGGTATGGTTTGAGTCCCGCTCAACTGATGCCGAACACATGGAGGCAAGTTGTGGCATTCCTCCTCCGATGCCAAGAGATCGGCGCCAAGCCGACCATGTACCTCTTTCGAAGTCTCTTCCGACCCGTTCAGCCGAGAAAAGACGAGCAGAGGTTTTATCTTTCGCCCCGACCGGGCGTGAAACTGATCGAGAATCCGGACTCGATCAAACACTGGAAGGACAAATACTTCCTCGTTCGGAATCTGACGCCATGGGTGATACCGACAGTTTGGGCGGACGGACTACCCAAGCGCACAAAGAAGGACGTTCCGCTGAACGCTGCAGAGACCGAGGTCCAGAAGAAGATCCTTGCTCTGCCGACGCTTAGCTGGAAGGATATCACCGAAGAGCATCTGTTCCGTGGGGGTCTCAGTCCGATCGACCCTCATACGCTTCTGGTATTTATACTTCTCTCCGTAAAGTTTGCATTCAGTTTTCTAAGTTTTTTCATTCGACTCTTGCAGAGACCATGAAGCTCGATTACAAGGCCCTGGTGGCGAAGGCCAGGTCCGAGCAGGAGAAGAAGAAGAGGCCGTTGGCAGCGCCTCAGGACAGCCGAGCTTCGAAGAAGGCCTCGGTCATGAAGGCAGCCGACCAACCGAAGGTTGCGGTCCTGAAGGAGGGAGAGGTTGAGGTCCTTGTCCCTCCGGCAAAGGTCGCGGTCCCCGAGCAGGGTGGGGTCGTGGACCTCGATCCCTCGGCCTCGGATGCTCCTGCTCCTACCCCGGAGGCGGACGCTCCTGGTCCGTCGAGCAATGAGTTCGGAGTGGCTGATGCGCTGTCCCTCCAGGTTCCGCCACTCACCCCCGGCGCGGAGAAGATCTTGACCGAGCGTCATAAACAGATCTTCGTCCCTGATTGGCAGGTGATGAACGTCGACGGCTTTTTGGGCGACGGGAACATCTGTATGGAGGCAGTGAGGCACCTGCCGACCCCGAAGGACCGAGCGACCCTGAGGGCCGGGATGGCAGGGGACAACGTGATGCAGATGGCCCGGAGCACTATGTCGGTAAGTGTGTCGAGCCCTTCTTCATTCATATTTTTCCTTGGACAATTTTTTCTAAGTTCTTGGGCTCGGATTTTAACGTGTCGTTCTCTTCCAGACCCTCTGCCACTTCAGTTGGCTGGTCGAGGAGATGGCGAGGAAGGATCAGGAGAAGGAGAAGGAGAGGACGGAGCGCGTTCGGGTTGCGAAGCGGCTTGAGTCCGAGCTGCTTCTATCGACGAAGAGAGTCGCCGAAGTGGAGGACTTGGAGAAGAAGCTGGCCGACGCCATCCAATCGTCGAAGGATACGGCGGCCAAGCTTGAGAAGGAGGTGGCCGAGCTGAAGGAGGAGCTGGCCAGCGCTCGGTCGGGAGCAGAGAAGGAGGTTACCGAGCTGAAGGATGAGCTGGCCAAGGCTCGGTCGGAAGGGGAGACTGCTCGGAAGAGAGCCGAGAGGATCAAGGCCAACCACCTGAGGAAGGTGAAGAAGGTGAAGAAGGCCGTGCAAGAGGAGGCCGCGCAGCACATGATCCAGAATATGCTGGACGCCTACGGCCGTGCCCTGACCCACGTAGCCGCGAAGAACCCGGGCTTCGACTCGTCCTCCTACGACTTTTACGAGCCCGTGGAGGGGGAAGAAGGTATCACCGAGGGTTTACTCGGACCCGATGGTGAGACTGAACCCGTCGAAGGCGATGGTGAGACCGAAGCCGAGGGCGAGGAGGAGGAACTCTCCGAGGAGGAGAGCTGGAGCGAAGGCGGGGGCGAGGGTGACGGCGACGGCAAGGCCGAGGGGTCGACAAATCCGAGCGGCAAAAAGGTCGACCCCTGACTTGGTTGTCTTCCTACTTTCAGTCTTTTTGGTTTTGTTTTCTTTTTGTAAGCCTTATTGCGGACTGGCCACCGCCTTTGTTTTGAATGAAAAGTATTTTGTTTGGGCTCAGTGTGTGTTTTGGGCGTTTATTTCTCCAACTGTTGGGCCTCGGATTTATTTCCGCTTTTCAGGTGGTGTTTGGTCCGGTCACGGAGCTGGTTTTCCTTCGGAAGGAACTGGCCAATTTGAAGCGTGAACTTTCGGACAGCCGGCAGAGGCGGTTTCTCCTGCTCGGCCAGGCGGAGGAGGTCAGGGCAATTCTGAGGAGGAACTGTCGCGAGTTGCATCAACTCCGGAAGCGCTCCCAGGGTCCTGGTTCCGAAAGGGAAATTGAGCGGCTTCGTGGGGAGCTTAAAGCCGCCGAGCAGAAGAACGACGATCTTTTGGCCGAGGTACAACACTTGGGGCTATCGGAGAGGGAGTGTTCGGCGGAAAGGGAGAAGATGGCCTCCGAGCTGGAGGGGGCTTTGGCTGAGCGTAAGAGACTATTGGCCGAAGTCGACATGCTCAGGAGGATCACAATAAATAGGGGGATTGAGGTCACCCACTATCGGCGGCTTGCAACTGATAGTCCCAATGCCTCGGGGTCGTTGAAGGCCCCTCGATCGAAGAAATTGGCGAAGGATGTCGTCTTGAGGGATCGGATTATCGAGCTGGAGGAGGAGATCGCGTCGCTTAAACCTGCGCCGGAGAGGGCTAATGTTCGCAGCACGTCGTGCACCCGCGAGGAGAGTGAGAGGGGGATCACGTTTTATGAACTCGCGACGCACCCGCTAACGACCAGGCGTAGTCCGACTGACGCTCAGAGCAGCGCGGCCGTCTCGTCGAGCGGGGCATCGGTCGGCGCGGCTGTTAGGACTAGCAGTGAAGGGGGGTCGCGCTTCGTTGGTTTAGGGTCGAGCTCAGAGGGTCGGCCTCGTCGTCCTCGCGTTTCCCTAAACCGAAGCATTCCCCTTCCGAAGAGGACTTGATTATGTCACTTTCCATTTCTGTTGTCCGTTGTAATAACCTAGTTGTAGGGTTGGTCGACCGTTTGTAACACTATTATGTCTGAATGCATAAAAATTCTGAAAAACTTTTAAGTGTTTGTCTTCGGCACTGTATTGAAACCGCTTTGTTCGTTTTTCCTATTTTTCAGCTTGTCACGGCGATCCATGGATCGGACTCCGGGCGTCCGAATGATGACTCCGCATCCGAGGCGACCTCTGGGACGGTGGTTCTGAGCCCCAGGAGTGTCGATCTGAAGCTACGCCGATCCGAGGGCGAGTGGAGTCACCTTTCGTTGGTTCTCAGTCTCCGGGAGGCCGAAACACAACGTTTGGAGAGCAAGATCGTCGAGCTGAGCCCTGTAGGGGAGGACGAGGACTCGCAGACCGCATTCAGCAATGCTCTTCGGGTCAAAAGTATTCGGCACATTCAGTCGAAACTCATTGCCGAACGGGACGACTTGCTCTCGGAGATGGGACAGCTGCGGGCGGAAATGGCGAAGCTTCGAGGTGAGGCGGAGGAACCGTCTGCCGAGGAGGGCGAACAAGATGGAGAGGATGCATTTTTATGAAAGACAAGTGTAGTGGGTCGGGGGTTGTATGTTTTGTTTGCCGATACTTTTGTAATGGTCTGTTTTGTACTGTACGCCGATATTTAATAAAATTCCCTTTTGGTGTTTTGTACGTCTGTCTTTGTTTATAACTGTGTTGACCGTGCCGAACTATTTGAACTGAGTGTGTTTATTTAGCCGAATGGATCCCCAGGGGTACGGCGATCTGTCGCTTAGTGGGTCTGACACGGCGATGTTCTCGAGAGTGCTATTTCGACGTGGCGAGATCTGAGCCGTTGAATGTAGGCACGGATCTCGAGGTGGCTCGTTTTCCAAGAAAACGTTATCTTGTCGTTTTGCGCGAGTGGCGCGATCTGAGCCGTCTGATCCAGATCACGCACGGAAGTTGAGGGGGAAGTGTGTTTTCCCCGTTTACCAGCTCGGGAAGGCACTTGCTCGGATGCCGACCGGATGTGTTTGCCTTCGGACGGTCAAGAGTGGTCGGGATACATGTTCCGGACCTTAGGCATAGTCCAACGGCTGTGGGAGCAATTCCGAACGGCGATCTACCCCTGGTTCGTCCGGAGACGAACCGAGGAGGTAAAGTCGAGCCGAGTGTTGGACTCTGAACCATCGGTGTCGTTCAACGGCTGTGGGAGCAATTCCGAACGGCGATCTACCCCTGGTTCGTTCGGAGACGAACCGAGGAGGTAAAGTCGAGCTGAGTGTTGGACTCCGAACCATCGGTGTCGTTCAACGGCTGTGGGAGCAATTCCGAACGGCGATCTACCCCTGGTTCGTCCGGAGACGAACCGAGGAGGTAAAGTCGAGCCGAGTGTTGGACTCCGAACCATCGGTGTCGTTCAACGGCTGTGGGAGCAATTCCGAACGGCGATCTACCCCTGGTTCGTCCGGAGACGAACCGAGGAGGTAAAGTCGAGCCGAGTGTTGGACTCCGAACCATCGGTGTCGTTCAACGGCTGTGGGAGCAATTCCGAACGGCGATCTACCCCTGGTTCGTCCGGAGACGAACCGAGGAGGTAAAGTCGAGCCGAGTGTTGGACTCCGAGCTATTGGTATAGTAAGAGGGGAGGAAAAAACAGGCAAATTCAAAAACAAAATGGAGCTTTCTTTATTTGATATTTGACGGCGAACCGTTTTACATAGTAGAATTCATAGAACAGGTTACAAGTTAAAGGAGAGGAATGGCGCGACACCTCGGATTACTTAGAGAGGCGCCGGGGCGCTCTCTTGGTATTTCAGGAGGTGATCGGCATTCCAGGTCCTCGGGAGCTCTCTACCGTCCATGTCCTCAAGTCGATATGCCCCAGGCCGAACAACTTTTGTGACCCGGTACGGCCCTTCCCAATTCGGAGCTAGCTTGCCCTTCTGACTGGGGAGGGATATGGCTAGCTTTCTCAACACCAGATCTCCTTGCTCGAGGTTGGCGGGCCGGACTTTCTTGTTGTAGGCTAGCTCGACTCTCCTTCTGTAATTTTGCTGCCGAATCGATGCCCTTTCCCTCAGTTCATCTATCAGGTCCAAGTTTCCTCTGAGTTCCCTGGCATTCTGCGCCTCGTCATAGGCGATGAGCCGAGGGGAAGGAATTCCGACCTCGAGGGGTATTACGGCCTCGGCCCCATAAGTAAGGCTGAAAGGGGACTCTCCAGTGGGCGTCCGCTTGCTTGTGCGGTAGTTCCACAACACATTAGGGAGTTGGTCGACCCACTGTCCTTTGGAGCACTTGTCCAACCTCTTCTTGAGCCCCGCAAGGATCTGCTTGTTAGCGTTCTCAGCTTGTCCGTTCGACTGGGGGTGCGAGACGGACGAAAAACGCTGTTGAATGACGAGGTCGTCGCACAGGGTTCGGAATGCTGAGCCAGTGAACTGGGTCCCATTATCTGTCACGAGGACGCGCGGGACGCCGAATCTGCATATAATGTTCTTCCAGAAGAACTGCACCACTTTGTTCTCGGTTATCGTGGCGAGGGGCTCGGCCTCGACCCACTTCGAGAAGTAGTCGAAGCCACGACTAAAAACTTGAGCTGACCAGGAGCTGGAGGGAAAGGCCCTATCAGGTCCATTCCCCACATCGCGAAGGGGATAGGGCTCGATAGGGAGGTGAGGTTGGCTTGAGGGAGGCGTCGGATGCTGGAGTGTTTCTGGCAGGAGCCGCACTGCCGAACGTGTCGCTCGGCATCTTGGAGAAGCGTCGGCCAGAAGTACCCATAATTCAGAGCTTTTCGGGCTAGGGACCTAAATCCCGAGTGTGCCCCGCCGATCCCTTCATGAAGCTCCTGTAGGGCATACTCAGCCTGATCCGGAGAGAGGCATCGTAGATATGGTCGGCCGTCTATTTGGGAGAAGGAGCGCTTGTATAGGATGCCCTCGATTAAGACATAGCGCTCGGCTCGGGTTCTAACTCGGCGTGCTTCTTTGGGATCTTGAGGCAGAACTCCATCCCTTAAGAATTCCACCAGTGGTTTCATCCAATTGTCCTGCAGCGCGACCGGCAATGTCTCCATCGAGCTAGGCACCTCGTCTTCGATGCTCGGTTTGGAGAGGACTTCGATCAGCACGGTCTGTTCAAGACCTTGCAGAGAAGACGAAGCCAATTTGGAGAGAGCATCGGCCTGTGAGTTCTCCTCCCGAGGGACACGCTGGATGACGGCTTCTTCGAACCGACCCATCAGACCCCGGACCTTGGCGAGGTACTTAGCCATTCGCTCATCCCGGGCCTCGTACTCGCCCAAGACCTGATTCACAACTAGTTGGGAGTCACTGTGAACCCGAAGGCGCTGCGCCCCAGCACTTCGTGCGAGTCCGAGGCCAGCTATGAGGGCCTCGTATTCCGCCTCGTTGTTCGAAGCCTTGAAGTTCAGGCGGATCGCATACTGCAAGACGAAGTTGTCAGGGCCGTTTAAGATAATCCCGGCGCCGCTTCCTTCACTGCAAGAGGACCCGTCCACGAAGACTGTCCAAATGGGGGGGCCATTTGGGACGTGGCCGACCTCAGGGATGGTGGTCTCGACAATGAAGTCGGCGAGAGCCTGAGCTTTAATTGCCATCCGAGGCTGATAAGTGATGTCGTGCTGACTCAGCTCTACGGACCATTTCATCAGCCGACCCGAGGTCTCGGGCTTATGGAGGATTTGCTTGAGCGGTTGATCGGTGAGGACGATGACTGAATGAGATTGGAAGTAGGGCCGAAGCTTTCTTGCTGCCATGACGAGGGCGTAGGCTATCTTTTCTATCCTCGGATAACGGAGCTCGGCATCCCGAAGTACCTTGCTCACGTAGTAAATAGGCCTCTGGGTCCGGTCCTCTTCTCTGACCAGGACAGCGCTCAGGGACTGCTCGGAGGCTGCCAAGTAGAGGAAGAGAGGCTCGCCTGGGACCGGCTTACTGAGCAGAGGGGGGTTCACCAGATAGGCTTTCAGCTGGTCGAACGATGCTTGCTGTGCCTCGCCCCATTCAAATCCCTTAGCGCCTCGGAGCGCTTTGAAGAAGGGAAGGCACTTTTCCCCTGACTTGGAGAGGAACCGACCAATGGCTGCGAGCCGACCGGTGAGCTTCTGCACCTCTTTGACGTTCCGAGGTGGGGCCATGTCTAATATGGCTTTGATCTTTTCGGGGTTAGCTTCAATCCCCCGCTGGCTCACCATGAAACCGAGGAACTTGCCCGAGGAGACTCTGAACGCACACTTGTTCGGGTTTAGCCGCATGTTGTACTTCCTCAACACGCTGAAAGCCTCTTGGAGGTCGGCTACATGGTCGGTGCCGCGGATGCTCTTGACGAGCATGTCATCAACGTACACCTCCATGTTCCGGCCGATCTGATGCTGAAAGACCTTGTTGACGAGGCGCTGGTAGGTGGCGCCCGCGTTCTTCAAACCGAACGGCATTACTCGGTAGCAGTAGAGGCCTTGATCGGTGACGAAGGAGGTCTTCGGGATGTCCGGAGGGAACATCCGGATTTGGTTGTACCCGGAGAAGGCATCCATGAAGCTGAGGAGCTCATGGCCCGAGGTGGCGTCGATTAGGGTATCGATGTTCGGGAGAGGGAAGGGATCCTTCGGACACGCTTTGTTGAGGTCGGTGAAGTCGATGCATATCCTCCACGAGCCATTGGACTTCTTGACCATTACAACATTCGACAGCCACTCGGGATAATTCACCTCCTGGATGAACTTGGCCTTCAGCAGCTTATCCACTTCCTCCTTGATTGCCTGCTGTCGCTCGGGAGCGAACTTTCGCCTCTTCTGCTGAACCGGTTTGCACCCCGGCTCGACGCTTAGGCGGTGGACGAGCAAGTCTTCGGAGATGCCGGGCATATCCGCGGCCGACCAAGCAAATAGGTCGCGGTTATCCCGGATGCATCTCACCAGGTCGGAGAATAGCACGGTCGGCAAGGACTTGCTGACGAGGAATTTTCGGCTCGGGTCCTCGTCGGAGAAGAGTACTTCTTCTAACTCGTCCGCTGGCTCGGACGTTGGGCGAGCCTTCGGCTCGGGGATCTCGAGTGTCTCGAGCGAAAGCACTGGTCCCCCGGTGGAGGTCATGTAGCACTTCCGAGCTGTTTCCTGGCTTCCCCTGACTTCTCCTACTCTCGACCGAGTGGGGAACTTCATCTTCAAATGGTATGCTGAGGGGACGGCCTCAAGGGCGGCTAGGCCGGGGCGGCCGAGGATGACATTGTATGCTGCCGGGACGTCAACGACCATGAAGTCCATGGGCTCGGTCCGGGTAGTAGGGGTGCTCCCCGCAGTAACGTCAAGGGTTATCACCCCTTCGACGGTTACCGGGACCCCCGTGAACCCGTGTAGAGTGTATCCGGCTGGCTTGAGACGGTCTCGGGACAGCTGGAGGCCCTGGAAGGCCGAGAGGAATAGGATGTTGACCGAACTCCCGTTGTCAACCAAAATCCTCTGCACCTTGAAGTTGGCCATGCGGAGGTCGATGACGAGGGCATCACAGTGAGGGGTTCGGACTCCTTCGAGATCAGCGTCGGAGAAGGACACGAGCACACCGAAGCCCTTGGGGGGAGGGGCACTGTGGACTGAGTTCACCTCTCGGACGAAGGCTTTCCGAGACGTATTAGAGGAGCCGCCCATGGGGCCCCCGTGGATCATATGCAGAACCCTTTCTTCTTCGAACTCAGGTGTTACTTCGCGCCGCTCAGAGCGCTTGTTAGCCCCCCGAGGGGGAGGAGAGTTCCGATCTGTCCGATCGTTAGCCTTCACAAACTTCGCCAACTGCCCCCTTCGGATGAGGGCTTCGATCTCATCTCTCAAAGCCCGACAGTCATTCGTCTCGTGCCCGTGGTCTCGGTGATACCGACACCACTTGTCTTTGTCCCTCCTCTTCGCCGGTTTGTGCATCCTCGGGGCTGGAGGGAGGATCCCCTCCTTCTCTACCTCCATGAGGATAGTGGAGACATTAGTTGTGAGGGGCGTGAATTTCTCGAACCTGGGGGGAGGACGACGCTGGCCGCCTCCGTCCTTCATTGTCTTCTTGGCCCCCTCCTCCTCCGTTGCCTTCCTCTTCGAGCCGGAGGAGGGTCCTCCGAAGTTCGGGAGGGACTCGGCCTCCTCGGCTCGGATGTATTTCTCGCACCTCAGTAGGAGGTCGGCGAAGTTGGTAGGCGGCTTCTTTGCTAGGGACGAGCGGAGGTTGGAGTTGAGGACGTTCGACTGGAACGCCACTGTCGCCACGGATTGGTCTAAGGAGGCGATCGACCTGACTTCTGCAGTGAACCTCTTCACATAGTCCCGTAGCTTCTCTCCCCTTTCCTGCCGGAGGTTCAGAAGGGAGAGACTCGTCTTCTCGGCCCGTCGGCTGCTCACAAAGTGAGTTATGAACAGTGTCTCAAACTGCTCAAATGAAAATATGGAGGCGGGGGCAAGCCTGGAATACCATTCCCGAGCCGAACCCCGAAGGGTGGCCGGGAAGGTCCTGCAGAGTATGGCGTCGGAGACTTGGTGGATCAGCATCAGAGTCTTAAAACTCTCGACGTGATCTACTGGGTCGGACTCGCCTGAGTATGTTTCAAACTGCGGAGGTTTGAAACCCCTCGGTATGCGAGCTTCCATGATTGTCCGAGAGAAGGGCGGTCGGTTCGGGCGAACAGTCCCTGCTCTGGACTCCTCTTCTCGGTCCATACGGACAATGCGCCTCTCCACCTCATGGAGGCGGCGGTCAAAAGCATCGTCCCCTCGCCGGTAACCGTATGACCCTTCGGACTCTTCCTCGTAAGAGGGAGAGCGTGGACTTCGGTGCCGGTATCCCTCGGATCGGCGGGGACTGTACTGTTGCTGACGACTGGGAGCCTGGAGAGGACTTCGTGACCGGCGGCGAGGACTGGGAATCCGAGGGGGTGTTGGGATCCTCGGGGGGTTTTGGTTGTTGCTGAGGATGATGAGGCTGGACCGGTTGGGCCGGCGGAGGAAGCCCAGATTGGGGGATTGGATTGACGGGGGTATCCTCCGTAGGGTCGGCGGGGTTGGCCACCCGATTGGATCCTCTGGATCTGTTCTTCTTCGGAGGCATGGCGATGGAAGGCGAGGAAGAAGAAGCTGAGGTCGTTCGTGTGGTGGTTTCCCACAGACGGCGCCAATCTGTTACCGCTGATTTCGGTGTGGGGGTAAACAGATAGAATTTGTGAGTCCTGGAAACACCTGAACGATTGACTCGGCCTTCTTGCTCCTGGCACGACCTGCAAGGAAGTGCGAAACACCGGGGTTGATTCCGGCGACGCACCCTCCGACGCTCTTGTCAGTAATCAGGAAAAGATTAAGAAAGAGCTTAAGTGGTGAAAGAGTGATTAACCTGGTCTCGGTGGTAGAGGGGTTGTATTTATAGTCGCCTTTGGAACGATTTGGGGCCTAATTTCCTGCCTAACAAATAGGAGAAAAATCCTCCTATTCTGTTTTGGGAAGTTAGGCCTTGATTCCCTGGTGAGAGCTAATCAGGTTTATTGATTTGACCAAATCAGTGGCCTGATTCTCTTCTTGGTTGATTGGGCTTGTATCGGGTCGGGACCCGTACCCAATTGAAGTGGATCTATTCACGGGTGGTTGGTTCTGTGAGAAGGAGGCCCAATACCCGTTTTGGATCCATCTGTATGTGAAATTACCTTTTTACCCCCGTGCTTCAGGATTCGTGATCGATCTGGACGGTCCCGATTTAACCCCAATTTTAGCCATATCAGTGACTAACATCCCAAATATCCAAACAAACCAGTCTGACAAATATCCCAAATATCCCAAATTAAAAGTCTGACATAACTCTCATAAAAAAAAACCAGTCTGACATAACAACAGCAAGGAGGACATAAGAACAACAACCATACAGCAAGGAGGACATAAGAACAGCAAGGAGGACCGCAGATTCATACCCCTCGAGTAGCTTCAGTTCTGATCATCAGAATTTCCTTCATCTGGGCGACCGCTCTGTGAAAAAAAAAATAATAGTTTAATTCAACAGTAGACCACAATACAGAATATACATATTTTTTGAACTTGCAAAAAGATCTACATGTATCTTAAATTATAAGATCAAAGTGCCAATTGCAAATGGAATTGTTAATGATATATACAGAGGTAAAATAATTACATTGCAATGCTTAAAATCTAGTACTTAATTTTGTTTTTAAATATATCTAAAACAACAAAACAAATGAAAATTCAGTATCTAACTTGAAACCTTAATATTCTCCTCTGATTGGGAATATCCACTATCTAAAACAGTAAAACAATGAAAATTCAGTATCTAAGCATGTCTTTCATGGATTGTTCAGACAATCCATGAAACTGTACATCGTGGAAGGAAACCAAATATAAGAAAAATAAGAAAAATAAGATAGGGCTCATATCAAGTGTATTTTTAGGGAACTGTCATCGTGGAAGGAAACCAAATATAGAAGCCAGAAATGGAAACAGAAAGAAGAATGGTAGAGACTTTGGATACACCAGGCTAACATAGCGGTATTTTCCTCATCTCTCTCTCATCCCTTGTTTCCCTTCAGCACACGAACACAAAGAGACATCAGCAACAACAGCAAGAGCGACAAGAACAACAATAATAATAAATTATTATGAACAAAATGTCTCTATATGCGTTTCCAGATCTCCACTCGAGCCCTCTCTTTCTAATCACAGCCCAATTAAGAACATAGACAACAACCACTAAACAATCCAATCACAGCCCAATCAAAATTTGCCAAAGATGGCAATCAGCTTCATTAACAGTATCTGAAAATGAAAATATCCATTATCTGAGCATATATGTTGCTCTACTAATTCTTTAGCCCAACTAAATCTAAAACCCAATTGTTGTGCATATCCGGAGGATTTTGGCATACAGCTATACCATCCTCAGTTCACAGTGAACCCATTTTGATCAAAAAAATATGCCAAGATGACAATCAGATGCATGAAAATAAGCTTCATTAACAGTAAAAGAAGATGAGGATGCTAGCAGCATACTTAGTTTGGAAGTGTACCCATTTTATGTTAAAAAATCATGCCTAAGATGGCAATCAGCTTCATTAACAGTATCTGAAAATGAAAATTTCTATTATCTGAGCATATATGTTGCTATATCAATTCTTTAGCCCAACTAAATTTAAAACCCAATTGTTGTACATATCCGGAGGATTTTGGCATACGTACCTATAGCATCCTCAGTTCACAGTGAACCCATTTTGGTCAAAAAAACATGCCAAGATGACAATCAGATGCATGAAATAAGCTTCATTAACAGTAAAAGAAGATGAGGATGCTAGCAGCATACTTAGTTTGGAAGTGTACCCATTTTATGTTAAAAAATCATGCCTAAGATGGCAATCAGGTTCTCTAACAGTATCTGAAAATGAAAATATCCATTATCTGAGCATATATGTTGCTCTACTAATTCTTTAGCCCAACTAAATCTAAAACCCAATTGTTGTACATATCCGGAGGATTTTGGCATGCAACTATAGCATCCTCAGTTCACAGTGAACCCATTTTGGTCAAAAAAACATGCCAAGATGACAATCAGATGCATGAAATCAGCTTCATTAACAGTGAAAGAAAATGAAAATTTCCAGTATCTAAGCATATATTTTTCTATTAATTCTTCATCCCAACTAAACCATTCATGTTAAGGAAATCAAGATGCATAATCTGAAAAAACATGCTAAGTTTAAAAAATAAGGAAAATCAAGAGATGATACCGAAGAGAGAGAGGGGGGGGGGGGGGCGACGAGCGCGGGGGCGTAGGAGATAGAGAGAGAGCGGGGCGACACGGTGGTTTCAGATCGCCGATTCACCTCCAAATAGAGAGAGGGAGGAGGAAAATCGAAAATGACGAAGGGAAGAAGGGACGATGACGAAAGGTCGAAGGCTGTCGAAGAGGACGAAGCGGCGGAGGCAAACGCGCGGGAAGTAGAGCGAGGAAGGAGGGAAAACGAAGGCGCCCCCTTTCTTCTTTTTTTTTGGGGTTTGGAAAAATGGCGAGCAAAAGATTAGGGTTCGCGGGATTTATCGCATCTTATTCACCGACGTTTCAATTAGACACGCCGGTGAATGTATCAGTATATTCATCGGCGTTTATTATTAAAACGCCGGTGAATAATACACTTCACCGGCATTTTTAAAAAAAATGCCGGTGAATACGAATATTGCCCGGCGGTTTAAAGTGACCGCCGGTGTATAACCTTCCCATCTGGCGCCCCATTCCTATTCGCTCCCTACCCCGGCGCTACTAGTAAAACGCCGGGGAATATTCGCCGGTAAATTAAGTATCTTTTGTAGTGTACGTACAATTTTGTGATCATAACTAAAATTATAAACTTGACCGGTCTTGTGGTTTATTTTTTGTTAGGCAAGATCTTGTTGTGTTTCCTTACATTTTTTTTTCAAGTGGCGCTTAAGTGCGTCCGTTCCCCCACCCACTTTGCATTTGTAAGTCATTTGACAAATGTTACATGCCATATTCCCCTTTTTCGGACTAGACGAAGATGAAAAAAATATTTTTAAAATTGTGTAAATCGAAAGTTTTTTCACCAACTTTTCGGGAAGAAGATGCGGTCTTGGGATTTTGTGTTTCGATATCGTCTAAATTAATTTCATCATCATCATCGGGAAGGTAGAAAAACTAAAATTCGGAATGTTTGTGGTATTCAACTATCTAACATCCTCGATAATTGAATGTGCTACATAAACATGGTGAGGTGCATTGGTAGACTCTTGTGCACTTTGACTATTTGATGATGTCATAATTGTATGCGAAATATATTAAAGTAATATTAAATAAATAACAATTATTGAATTATAAGAAAAGTTATCTCACTTGAAGAATTCTCAAAATTGTGTTGTGAATGCTTCTTGAATGTTGGTTGATTTCAACGAAACTTCAAGATTACACTTCTTTACTTCTTCAAACTTTGAAATTCCACAAATTACAATATATATATAGTCATTATTTTATAGTCACATGATGGATGGGCAAATGAATTTCAAATGATTTAATTTTTTATATTTAGACCAATTTAGATGTGTAGATCAATGTGAACGGTTCGGATCATCGATACGAAAGTGGGAAGGCCGAGTGCATACGGAGGGGTGGTGCACAATGGAAGATTTATATATATATATATATATATATATATATATATATATATATATATATATATATATATATATATATATATATATATATATATATATATAAAATAAAATACAAAGAAAGCTATCAAGTGGCTCACCTTCAATTCCTCCAAAATCAAAGGCCCAGATCTAACCTCACAAAACACATTTTTCCTCCCAAAATTTCAAACCCCAAAACCAAACTTTTTCCCCCAAAACTAAAAAACTCATTACTTTATTACTCTCTCACTCTCTCCTCTCTTCACTTTTTCATATTTCTCTCTCCCTATCTCTCTCTCATTCTTTCCATTTTTACTTAGAAATTTAGCTTTTCAGATTTCAGGTTTGTAAATTTTCAAAATTTTTCTGTTTTTTTTATTGCACATTTTATATTGAAAATAGCAAATATATCTCTTCAACTGTTAAATTTCATCATACCACATTTAAAGTTCTAAGAAGTTAGATTTTACACCCCCATTTATAATTATTTTTCGACATATGCTAATGGAAACATTGACTTTTATTTACAACTAATTATTGTCATACTATTCAAACTTGAGTTACATAATTATTGTTTTACTGTTTACAGGGCTTTTCGTGTTTTATATCGTTCCGAAAACGTGCCGTAGGCACGTGCCCACGGGCAAATCTAGTGTGTATATATATATATATATATAATAAGTCTATTAAGAGCTGGGGAGCTGAAATCTTTATTGAGAGCTGGGTTTTTCAGTCATTCGATCGCGATCGATCGCGATCGAACGGCTAAGATTTGATCCCGCTTATGTTCAGAATGTTAAGGGGTAAAAGGGGTAAAATCAAAAACCCCTATCTTATCTTTATCTCTCTTTCTTTCTCACGATCTGAAAAAATTCTCCTCTCCCTCCCGCTCTCTTCCTTCGTCGAGCGCAAAACCCTCCTTCGACCCATCTCCCTCCTGCTCTGTCTCTGACTCTTCATCGAAACCACTCTCTCCTCGATGACAAACCCAGCTTAGCCTCTCTTTGGCTGGAGAAACCAAAATCGATGTTAGGGTTTCGATTGATCGTGATTAGGATTTCGATTTCTATTCTTATCAGGATGTCTCTCTCTCTGTGCGACGAAAAACCCAAATCACGATTAGGGTTTTGTTTTCTACTCTTATCGGGATCGTTCTCTCTCTCTTCGACGATCCAAATCGTGTGAGATCTGTCTTCAAATTGGGGGCATTTTGTGAGATCTGTCTTCAAATTTCGGAGGGAAGTGTTTGATTCTCATACATGCTTTTATGATTTTTGTTAAATTTCTTGCATTTTCTTTCGGTTGTGTGTGTAAGCAATGATGAGATTTATTTTGATATAAGTTGGTTATTTATTTTTAGGGATTGAAATTATTGTTTTGAAGCATATTTCGTTGTGTGCCATGATAATTATGCAAAGTTGAATAGAGTTTGGGGAATGAGCGGGAGAGAACATGGGAAAGAAATGAATGAATGTTGTGGAATCCCCAATGCCCTCAACACTTACCTTACATTTAAGTGATTTGAGTTTACCCCATTTCATCTAATTTTTGGGCAGCGATGACACACAATGATTGATAGTATCACTATATTTTTTGTAACTCACGTTGGATGCGTATGTGATGGATACTCATTTAAGCCTTTTGGGGTTTGATTCTCTCCTTCGGTTTGTTGGTGTAGGCAGTGATGCAAAACACTATGATCTGAATAATTTTTTCAGCTTGTTCTATTTACTGTGTTGATTATTTATCTATTATATTCTAGTTGGCACGGCACCCCATTGCAGCCCTAGTTTTGAATAGTGTGTTCTGAGCATACTGTTTTTTTTACTCTATATATACATGAGTAAGTCTATTATGAGAGGAGGTCGATTGATCGTGAGAAAGAAAGAGAGATAAGGGTTTTTGATTTTACCCCTTTTACACCTAAACATTCTGAAGATAAGTGGGATCACATTTAAACCTCCTGGCGAAAAACTAACTGACACCAGACCAAACAAATTCAAACCTGCAGGGTGAGAACAACACCACCAAAAACTGAACATGAAGCTCAGAACAACAGAAAGTGAACAACATAAAATGAACATGAAGTTCAAAATGTGTAAGCTCTATATTTTTTGTAACTCACGTTGGATGCGTATGTGTTGGATACTCATTTAAGCCTTTTGGGGTTTGATTCTCTCCTTCAGTGTGTTGGTGTAGGCAGTGACGTGAAATATTTTATGATCTAAATAATTTTTTCAGCTTGTTGTATTTACTATGTTGATTATTTATCTATTATATTCTAGTTGGCTCGACACCCCAATGCAGCCCTAGTTTTGAATAGTGTGTTCTGAGCCTACTGGTTTTTTTTACTTTATATATATACATGAGTAAGTCTATTATGAGATGGTGAGAAGAGGCCCTTATCGTGTGCAAAAGCTCTTAGCCGTAGGATCTCTTATCGATGGCTGGGATTTTTCATATAGAGTAAGTCTATTAAGAGCTGGGGATCTGAAATCCTTATTGGGAGCTGAGTTTTCAGCCATTCGATCGCGATTGATCGCGATCGAACGGCTCAGATTTGATCCCACTTATCTTCAGAATGCTGAGGGGTAAAAGGGGTAAAATCGAAAACCCCTATCTCTATCTTTTTTTTTTATTCATGATTTTTCTCTTTTGGAGTGTGTAGGCAGTGATGAAAAGTTTATACAAGACAAGTGAAATGATTATGTTTTTTTGCACCCTCCTACCAAGTTAATGTGCAAGTCATTTCAGCTTCATGTTCAGTTTCTGTTATCGGCAATTGGTATACATATTTATGTATATTTTGAAATTTATCATTGTTGTTGTTAAGCTGATTAACTTGGAAGAGGTGGAGATGCAAAATAATAATAATAATAATAATAATTGGCAGGAACTAGTAGGCATGGCTTAATAAAGCAGTCCTAGTGACAAACTCAAATTTATGCATTTGACTCACTTATACTTGATTTATTAGTAGGCAGTGATGAAAAGTTTATGCATGATTTTTTTTTCTTCATAATTTTTTCCTTTTGGAGTGTGCAGGCAGTGATGAAAAGTTTATACAAGACAAGTAAAATGATTTTGTTTTTTGGCACCCTCCTACCATGTTAGTGTGTAAGTCATTTCAGCTTCATGTTCAGTTTCTGTTTTCGGCAATTGGTGTACAGAATTTTTTTGGTGCTGTTCAGCTTCATGTTCAATTTCTGTTGTTCTGAGCTTACACATTTTGAACTTTACAAATTCAAATTCTGTTGTACTGAGCTTACACATTTTGAGATTTTGAACTTCAATTTTTGGTGGTTTTATTTTGAGCCTACAAATTTTTTTTGCATCTCTTGTTGTTGTTCTGAGCCTACAGTTTATTTTGCTGCTGTTGTTGTTCTGAACCTACAGTTTTCTTTGCTGTTGTTGTTGTTCTAAGCCTACAGATTTTTTTTGCTGAAATTTTTTCTTGTTGTTCAAATACCTGTCTATCCTATATTTGATGATACCCTGTGATTTAAAATTTCCAGCTTTACCATGTTCATCAAACACTCTTTAGGAACAGCCGAGTGGTATGTGGTTATATCTACAAGTCAAAAGTTTACCTGCAATTCATTATAATACATATATTTATGTACTTGCTTCTTTATTTTTTGGTGAATCACTTTGTTCAGGAATTCCAGAGGAAGAATAAGAAGGATGTTAGTGGAGAACCCGAGAGCCTTAAGAATGCTGAAGACTGCTTGCGAGAATGCAAAGAGGACACTCTCTTCAACTGCCCATTTTTGATCCGTTGAAAAATGTTTCGACTTCCAGGAGGTTTAAATGTGTTGTAGTGTGTTGGTCATGTATGGATTGTAATGGAAATATTGGAAGTTGAAACTTAATACTAGTTTGTAGTTACAATTGTGTTTTTAAACCTTTTGTATAATCTCCAATTGGTTTCTGTTTATTTCGGCAATTGGTGTACACATTGGTTGGTGGTTGGCGGTGTTCAGTTTCTGTTGTTCTGAGCTTACACATTTTGAACTTCATGTTCAGTTTCTATTGTTTTGAGCTTACACATTTTGAAATTCATGTTCAATTTCTGTTGTTCTGAGCTTACAAATTTTGATATTCATGTTCAGTTCATGTTGTTCTGAGCTTACACATTTTGAACTTCATGTTTAGTTTGTGTTGTACTGAGCTTACACATTATGATCTTCATGTTCAGTTTCTGTTGTCCTGAGCTTACACATTTTTGACTTCATGTTCAGTTTCTGTTGTTCTGAGCTTACAAATTTTGAACTACATGTTCAGTTTGTGTTGTACTGAGCCCACACATTTTGAACTTCATGTTCAGTTTTTGTTGTTCTGAGCTTACACATTTTTGACTTCATGTTCAGTTTCTGTTGTTCTGAGCTTACAAATTTTGAACTACATGTTCAGTTTGTGTTGTACTGAGCTTACACATTTTGAACTTCATGTTCAGTTTCTGTTGTTCTGAGCTTACACATTTTGGACTTCATGTTCAGTTTCTGTTGTTCTGAGCTTACACATTTTGAGCTTACACATTTTGAGCTTACACATTGAGTATTCATCATATCATCACATGACACCAAAACAATAATAACAAATATATCTGAATGAATTTCGATCATCATACAAGTGCAAGGTAATGCAATGGTCTTGACACCTGAAATCCTATACATGCAAACATCCACAACCAAGCCCAATAACAGAACATGACAAATTAATATCTTAAATAATGTTATTTGCTTCAATACATTGATAGTATACTTGCTTGAATAACGAACAAGTACATCAAAAACTTTACAAAAACTGAAAGTATACAACTGTTATCACCAAATATACAAGCTTTTTGCTCCAAATATCAACTGCTGTCGAGTAGTGAGTAGCTCCAAGAAGCAGTTCATGCCGAAATCAACCTGAAATCAAAATTAAACAGAGCTCATTTAGACCAGAATGAACAAAATATTTATTTAAAAAATATAGTTGGCTCACAACACAAAATATCATTCACCAATTATAGTAGGCTCAGAACACAAATTATTTAGATCATAAAGTGTTTCGAAGCAGCAGCAACAACAACATCAGTGTCACAAACAAAAGTGTTAAAAACACATTTGTAACCACAAACCAGTTATAACTTTCAACTTCCATTGCAATCCATACATGACCAACACACCAAAACACATTTAAACCTCCCAGCAAAAAAACTGATTGACACCAGACCAAACAAATTCAAATAACAAAAACTGAACATGAAGTTACAAATGTGTAAGCTCAGCTCAGAACAATAGAAACTGAACATGAAGTTCAAAATAGGTAAGCTCAGAACAACAGAAACTGAACATGAAGTTCAAAAATGTGTAAGCTCAGAACAACAAAAACTAAACATGTTTAGTTCAAAATGTGTAAGCTCAGAACAACAGAAACCAAACATGAAGTTCAAAAATGAGTAATCTCAGCTCAGAACAGGAACTGAACATGAAGTTCAAAATGTGTAAGCTCAGAACAACAGAAACTGAACATTAAGTTCAAAATGTGTAAGCTCAAAATAACAGAAACTGAACATGTATAGTTCTAAATGTGTAAGCTCAGAACAACAGAAACTGAACATGAAGTTCAAAAATGTTTTTTTTTGTATCTCCACCTCTTCTCACGATCAATCGACGGTTTTTCTCATAATAGACTTACTCATGATTATATATAAAGTAAAAAAAAAACAGTAGGCTCAGAACACACTATTCAAAACTAGGGCTGCATTGGGCTGCCGTGCCAACTAGGATATGATAGGTAAATAATCAAGCATAAATAGAACAAGCTGAAAAAATTATTCAGATCATAAAGTATTTTGCATCACTGCCTACACCAACACACCGAAGGAGAGAATCAAACCCCAAAAGGCTTAAATGAGTATCCAACACATACGCATCCAACGTGAGTTACAAAAAATATAGTTTCTGTTGTTTGGAGCTTACACATTTTCCACTTCATGTTCAGTTTATGTTGTTTGGAGCTTAGCATCAATTGTCTTATATATATAGAGTAAGTATATTAAGAGCTTGGGAGCTAAAATCATTATCGAGAGCGGAGGTTTTTAGCCATTCGTTCGCGATTCATAAGTGATCGAACGACTCATATTCAATCTCGCTTCTCTTCAGAATGTTTAGGGGTAAAAGGGGTAAAATAAAAAACCCCTATCTCTCTTTCTTTCTCACGATCAATCGACCTCCTCTCATAATAGACTTACTCATGTATATATATAGAGTAAAAAAACCAGTAGGTTCAGAACACACTATTCAAAACTAGGGCTGCAATGGGGTGCCTTACCAACTAGAATATGATAGATAAATAGTCAACACAGTAAATAGAACAAGCTGAAAAAATTATTCAGATCATAAAGTGTTTTGCATCACTGCCTACACCAACACACTGAAGGAGAGAATCAAACCCCAAAAGGCTTAAATGAGTATCCAACACATACGCATCCAACATGAGTTACAAAAAATATAGTGATACTATCAATCATTGTGTGTCATCGCTGCCCAAAAATTAGATGAATTGGGGTAAACTCAAATCATTTAAATATAAGGTAAGTGTTGAGGGCATTGGGGATTCCACAACATTCATTCATTTCTTCCCCATGTTCTCTCCCGCTCAATCCCCAAATTCTATTCAACTTTGCATAATTATCATGGCACACAACGAAATATATTTCAAAACAATAATTTCAATCCCCAAAAATAAATAACCAACTTATATCAAAATGAATCTCATCATTGCCTACACACACAACCGAAAGAATGCAAGAAATTTAACAGAAATCATAAAAGCATGTATGAGAATCAAACACTTTCCTCCGAAATGTGAAGACAGATCTCACAAAATGCCCCAAATTTGAAGACAGATCTCACATGATTTGGATCGTCGAAGAGATAGAGAATGATCCCGATAAGAGCAGAAAACAAAACCCTAATCATGATTTGGATTTTTCGTCGCAGAGAGAGAGAGATCCCGATAAGAGTAGAAATCGAAACCCTAATCACGATCAATCGAAACCCTAACATCGATTTCGGTTTCTCCAGCCGAAGAGAGGCTGAGCTGGGTTTGTCGTCGAGGAGAGAGTGGTTTCGACGAAGATTCGGAGACAGAGCAAGAGGGAGAGGAGTCGAAGTAAGGTTTTGCGCTCGACGAAGGAAGAGAGCGGGAGGGAGAGGAGAATTTTTTCAGATCGTGAGAAAGAAAGAGAGATAGAGATAAGATAGGGGTTTTTGATTTTACCCCTTTTACCCCTCAACATTCTGAACCTAAGCGGGATCAAATCTGAGCCGTTCGATCGCGATCAATAAATTGCGATCGAATGGCTGAAAAACCCAGCTCCCGATAAGGATTTTAGCTCCCCAGCTCTTAATAAACTTACTATATATATATATATATAGAGTTAGTCTATTATGAGATGGTGAGATGGGTTTCTTAACGTGAACGAGAGATCACAGTCGTCCGATCGCGGTTCAGATCGATCAAACGGCTCTGTTTTGCTGAGGGATAAAATGGTCATTTCTATCTCTCTATTTCTTTCTCATTCAGCAAACAGCAAAACATTCTCAGCTCTCTCCCTCCCGCACTCTCTTTCTGGATCGATCTCTCTCTCCTCGATCGAAACCCTACTTCGAATAGCACATCGATCTCTCTCTCTCTCTCTCTCTCTCTCTCTCTCTCTCTCTCTCTCTCTTCGACAAGAAACCCCCATATTCTGAGAATCCCTCCCGCTCTCTCCTTCTTCATCGATCGAAACTCCACTTTGATTCTCGATTGATCTCTCTATCTTCGACAGGAAACCATCCTACTCTGAGAATCGGTTCTCGTCGTCTTTTCGTCGAAGCCGATAGGCCTTCGATTTTACCTCTCTCTCGCCGTTAGGGGTTCAATTTGCTCCGAACGAACCCTACCTCCTTTTCGAGCGACCGGACGGCGAAACCCTAGCCCCTAATCTTCCAAGCTCCACCTCTCAGGTAATCTCAATTTCTAATCTTGTTTCTTTTTATAGTCGTTCATGTTTATTGTTAGAATTACTCTTTTTATTTCAGAAATTTAGTGTGACTAGGAGAAGGTGTTATTGTTTGTATGGGTTTGTTGCTATAAGTATGTAATAGATAACAAGAGGGAAACTGATTGAGATGATTTGGGTATGTTTAATGGAAACCCAGAAGAAGGTGTATAGAGCAATGAGAGGTAGTTGAAAACATGGAGATGTTTAAAAGTTGATTAGAAGTCTTGACTTGGTTTGGGTATGATTTCTCGAGAAGAGATCGGCTAATGACAGAGATTTATCAATTGGGTTAAGTATGAACAATCTTGCATACTTTTGAGTTTTAGTAGTTTAGTATGAACTGGAGAAGGTAGGCTTTGTTGCTATGAAGTGCATACTAGATAGGGGATTTTGGGGTTTTGGAGAGAAAAAGAAAAATCTAATTAGACATTGACATCGAGTTAGGATTGCAACGAAGATTAGGGGTTTCTCACTTTCTCTAAAGATTTGTTGGTGGGTTGTCACTATAAATGTTCTTTATAGGCACTCAAAAGAAACTCAGGCTGTTTAACCCGAGCAGTCTTGTATCAAAATGTGTTTTTACTTGGGAATTGCGTGCAGGTAAAGTGTTTCACTCAAATGAAATTTTACTTGGGAATTACTAGTTTATGTCTGTGGATTTTGTAGGTAAGTGTCTTACATGATTATAAATAATTTTTTTGCCCTATCTATAATTATTGCTCTTTAATTCCAGATATGTTCATATGTTAAATTAATCGTTATGTCCCTAACTCCACCTTTCTTCTCCACCCCGACATCTTCGAATCAGGTATAATTTTGTGAACATTTTTTTTCCAATTTTTTTTTTCAAATTCCTTATTTTGTAAATTAATTGCTTGCTTTGAAAATTAATTTGTCAGGTAATGTTTGCATCTCTAGAATAGTGTGTGGAACAAGATGTTCAGCTACAATATGTCAGGGAAGTATTCGATTCCCCAAATAGTCTGTTATATTCATGTGATTGTGAGTTTGCTTCCTCGTTGGATAACTTAGGTTCTAGTTTTACAAGTGATGATGAGATGGATTATGTTTATGAAGTTGCACACTAAGAATCATTTATTTAATGATTTGTAGGAGTGACTAGTGATGAATTAATCCTATCTGAGCTTTGTTTCTCCTCATTGGTTATAAGTGATGATGAGATGGATTATGTTTCTGAAATTGCACACTATGATTTAATGATTAATAGGAGTGACTAGTGATGAAATAATCTAATCTGAGCTTTACGATTGTCACTTCATTGAATGTTGCTAAATTCAGAGAATGATGACTGATGAGATAGATTTTGAACATGTCATTAAGTAAATTCGGTCTTACTGCGCGAGCTTTCTCCCTGTGGTATAATTTCCTACACTGTTTATTTTCTTGATTACTGTTGATTGATTGTGATTCGAATTGTTACCTTGAAAATTTCTATGTTTAGTTTGAATTCATGTTGTTGACTTGGGTGCATTTGGAAATGGAGACTGTAGTGATCTCAACATCGCAATGTAAAGTGATGGGAATTTGTGGTTGGATTTTTCACATTTTGAAGAACAATTTGTTTGTGATGTGAATGGGTTGGTGTTTGGGAGCTAAACCATACTATAGGAATGAAAAAACACTTAAAAGATAATATTTACTGTAATTATTTTAGCAGGGTTGAAACTCACTTGAATGCTTAGGCGAAATGGGGGTTTTAGCAGGCTTTTTACAATCATGTTTGTGGTAGAAGTATACATTACCTTTGAAAGCCTGCATGCTCTGCACTTTTTTCTCATGAATATACTGATTTTATGGTATGGAGTTCTTTAAAGTTTTGCAATAAAATTACCACATTTTAACAAAATAGCATAATGTTTTTTTGACCACCTTGACTTGATTCTGATGAATATGAAACTACACTAATATTTGCATCTGAGTGTCCTATATTTTGTATTACAAAAATCACACAGTAACTATTCCATTTCATAGTTTTCCCGTCTTAAATTCCGTACACCTCACCATGTAAACTTGTACTTGCATATCATACCATTCATATTCTATCCAATAACTTTGTTCGTGCACTGGGGTGTATATTTCTAACTTCAAGCAAAGAATATCTGAATTTTATTCAGGTTGCTCATAAGTTATGTTCAGGTACCTTTGATGGCCTTAGAGCAGCTACTATCAAGAATGCATATTTAAGTTGTGAATGTGATACTTGTTACTATTTTGTGAAATTTTAAGCATATTGTTATTTTATTGCCTATCTGTCAAATTTTATTGTGATCTTGTTTTTTTATTTCAAGCATATTGTTATTTGAACTTCCTAGGTGAACTTTTTCTCCAGGGAATTTCTGGTCATTATTCTGTTGGTATGAAGATTTTAAACCAGTTAGTCTCTGAAATGATGTGACTGAAGAAGATGAATAAGAAGAACAAGCCGGGATAAGAAGGAACAGCGACACGAGCACCGGCAGTAGTAATTGACGGAGCAGTAGCAACAAAATTCCAAACTGACCCTGATGAATTTGTGAACCATGGGGCATAAATCATTCTTTTTATCATGTCGAATATGGCTTTGTGTTTGATTTTATGTAATTTGTTTGATGAGTAAAATTTGTGAACCATGTACGATGCTACTAAGTTGATCCAGTTTGTATGGTTTTGGTTGAGATAGAAATGGGATCTCAAACTGAAATTTATCATCTTTGTTGTTAAAGTGATTGACTTGGAAGAGGTGGAGATCCAAAAAAGAAACTCAAATCATTTTCAGTTTCATGTTCAGTTTCATACAGATTTTTTTTGGTGGTGTTCAGCTTCATGTTCAGTTTCTGTTGTTCTGAGCTTACGCATTTTGTACTTCATGTTCAGTTTATGTTGTTCTGAGTTTACACATTTTCAACTTCATGTTCAGTTTCTGTTGTTCCGAGCTTACACATTTTGAACTTCATTTTCAATTTCTGTTGTTCTGAGCTTACACATTTTGCACTTCAAGTTTAGTTTATGTTGTTCTGAGCTTACGCATTTTTAACTTCATGTTCAGTTTATGTTGTTCTGAGCTTACACATTTTTATCTTCATGTTCAGTTTCTGTTGTTGTGAGCTTACACTCTTAAATAATGTTATTTGCTTCAACCAACATGTTCATGTTCAGTCCATCCTCAACCAAGCCCAATAACAGAATACGAGATATTAATATCTTAAATAATGTTATTTGCTTCAATACATTGATAGTATACTTGCTTCAATAACGCACAATTACATCAAAAACTTTACAAATTTAGCAACTATATAATTTTTATCACCAAATATATTAGCTTTTTGCTCAAAATGTCAACTGGTGTCGAGTAGTGAGTAGCTCCAAGAAGCACTTCAAGTTGAAATCAACCTGAAATCAAAATTAAACAGAGTTCATTCAACCTAGAAACAACAAAATATTTATTTAAAAAATATAGTAGGCTCAGAACACAAAATATCATTCAACAGTGTTAAAAACATAAACTGAACATGAAGTTGAAAATGTGTAAGCTCAGAACAACAGAAACTGAACATGAATCAAGAAAATGTGTAAGCTCAGAACAACAGAAATTGAACATGAAGTTCAAAATGTGTCAGCTCAGAACAACAGAAACTAAAAATGAAGTTCAAAATGTGTAAGCTCAGAACAACAGAAACTGAACATGAAGTTCAAAATGTGTAAGCTCAGAACAACAGATTTTGAAGATGAAGTTCAAAATGTCTAAGCTCAGAACAATAGAAACTGAACACCAACAACCACCAAAAAAAATTTAATTTAACCCACCTCACCAAACTCCTATACCAACACACCGAAGGAGAGAATCAAACCCCAAAAGGCTTAAATGAGTATCCAACACTTTAAATGTAAGGTAAGTGTTGAGGGCATTGGGGGTTCCACAACATTCATTCATTTCTTCCCCATCTTCTCTCCCACTCATTCCCCAAACTGTATTCAACTTTGCATAATTATCATGGCACACAACCAAATACGCTTCAAAACAATAATTTCAATTCCCAAAAATAAATAACCAACTTATATCAAAATGAATCTCATCATTGCCTACACACACAACTGAAAGATAGGATTAATTCATCATTGCCTACACACACAACCGTAAAGCTCAGATTAGATTATTTCATCACTAGTCACTCTTATTAATCATTAAATCATAGTGTGCAACTTCAGAAACATAATCCATCTCATCATCACTTATAACCAATGAGGAGAAACAAAGCACAGATAGGATTAATTCATCACTAGTCACTCCTACAAATCATTAAATAAATGATTCTTAGTGTGCAACTTCATAAACATAATCCATCTCATCATCACTTGTAAAACTAGAACCCAAGTTATCCAACGAGAAAGCAAACTCACAATCACATGAATATAACAGACTATTTGAGGAATCGAATACTTCCCTGACATATTGTAGCTGTTCATCTTGTTCCACACACTATTCTAGAGATGCAAACATTACCTGACAAATTAATTTTCAAAACAAGCAATTAATTTACAAAATAAGGAATTTGAAAAAAAATGGAAAAAAAAATGTTCACAAAATTATACCTGATTCGAAGATGTCGGGGTGGAGAAGAAAGGTGGAGTTAGGGACATAACGATTAATTTAACATATGAACATATCTGGAATTAAAGAGCAATAATTATAGATAGGGCAAAAAAATTATTTATAATCATGTAAGACGCTTGCCAACAAAATCCACAGACATAAACTAGTAATTCCCAAGTAAAACTTCATTTGAGTGAAACACTTTACCGGCACGCAATTCCCAAGTAAAAACACATTTTGATACAAGACTGCTCGGGTTAAACAGCTTGAGTTTCTTTTGAGTGCCTGTAAAGAACATATATAGCGACAACCCACCAACAAATCTTCAGAGAAAGTGAGAAACCCCTAATCTTCGTCGCAATCCTAACTCGATGCCAATGTCCAATTAGATTTTTCTTTTTCTCTCCAAAACCCCAAAATTCCCTATCTAGTATGCACTTCATAGCAACAAAGCCTACCTTCTCCAGTTCATACTAAACTACTAAAACTCAAAAGTATGCAAGATTGTTCATACTTAACCCAGTTGATAAATCTCTGTCATTAGCCGATCTCCTCTCGAGAAATCATACTCAAACCAAGTCAAGACTTCTAATCAACTTTTAAACATCTACATGTTTTCAACTACCTCTCATTTCTCTATACACCTTCTTCTGGGTTTCCATTAAACATACCCATACCATCTCAATCAGTTTTCCTCTTGTTATCTATTACATACTTATAGTAACAAACCCATACAAACAATAACACCTTCTCCTAGTCACACTAAATTTCTGAAATAAAAAGAGTAATTCTAACAATAAACATGAACGAGTATAAAAGGAAACAAGATTAGAAATTGAGATTACCTGAGAGGTGGAGCTTGGAAGATTGGGGGCTAGGGTTTCGCCGTCCGATCGCTCGAAAAGGAGGTAGGGTTCGTTCGGAGCAAATTGAACCCCTAACGGCGAGAGAGAGGACGGGAGAGAGGTAAAATCGAAGGCCTATCGGCTTCGACGAAAAGACGACGAGAACCGATTCTCAGAGTAGGATGGTTTCCCGTCGAAGAGAGAGAGAGAGAGATCGATCGAGAATCGAAGTAGGGTTTCGATCGACGAAGAAGGAGAGAGCGGGAGGGATTCTCAGAATATGGAGGTTTCTCGACGAAGAGAGAGAGAGAGAGAGAGAGAGAGAGAGAGAGAGAGAGATCGATGTGCTATTCGAAGTAGGGTTTCGATCGAGGAGAGAGAGAGAGAGATCCAGAAAGAGAGTGCGGGAGGGAGAGAGCTGAGAATGTTTCGCTATTTTCTGAATGAGAAAGAAATAGAGAGATAGAAATGACCATTTTACCCTCAGCAAAATAGAGTTGAGCGGGATCAAATCTGAGCCGTTTGATCGATCTGAACCGCGATCGGACGGCTGTGATCTCCCGCTCACGATAAGGAGCCCATCTCACCATCTCATAATAGACTAACTCTCTCTCTCTCTCTCTCTCTATATATATATATATATATATATATATATATATGAGCATGCATGTGATACATTGGACAACTAACCCTTTTAAGAATTTTCTGATCACATGTATGCCACATCATTAATTGCTTATTTAACCCTTTTAAGAATTTTCTGATCACATGTATGCCACATCATTAATTGCTTATTTACTAAATGAGCAAGTTGCTTATACCCCTTTTCCCCATATATATATATATATATATATATATATATATATATATATATATATATATATATATATAAAATCAATTACTCATTTACTAAATGAGCAAGTTGCTCATATCCATTTACCCATATATATATATATATATAACTTGAAAGAATAAATTGAGGGAGATAAGAGAATTGTTTGGACGTTTTGATGTGAAAAAATTGGTTTGAAAATTGGAAGACTTTTTTTATTTATAGAATTTCATATTTTTTGTGTTTCATAATTTATCCCCAGAAACTAATCGTTCGCTAGGAAGGGTTTTTGGACTTTTTTTTTTTACTGGGGGGGGGGGGGGGGGGGGGGGGGGGAGGGATGGGTTGGACATTTAATTGGACTAAATATTTAATAAATAAATAAAAATTGTACAACTTTGCTAGCTCTCCGAGCTTGACCGCCTGGTTATGATTCCAGGTTGGTCCAGTTCACGACCTGGTGGAACACGGGCCAAAGCGGTTCGGTTCCAACCGAGGTGCGGTTCAAAATAACAAGTCATGTTATTTTGAACCGCACCTCGGTTGCTTTATCTCAACTCTCCTTGCCTGCCAAGAGAAAATCTGCACCTCATGTATTTTCTCTTCAGACCTATGTCAAATACTTAAATGATGCATATTTAGTTTGCATATAATAAGTCAATATTCATGCAGGTGATTAGCTTCAACGCTACTCCTCTTGTCTGTGAGTGCATTGGTGATATTATAACAATTAGCAAGCAGAAAATTTGGGAGATCAGAATTAGTACTCTTACTGGCACAATAGAGAATTGGAAGGTAATGATTTTACTACTGTTTCCTCTTGACCTGTCTACCGAAAGCTTCTAAGCTTTTGATGGATGAATTACAGGTGGAAGGATGTCCACTGACAAACCTTGGCATACTTCCATGCTTTTGGCAAGCACCTACTGATAATGATAAAGGAGGTAGCCAAGATAGCTATGCTGGGGGCTTGTTTGAAGTTTGATTAGAAAAAAGATGAAAACTTTAGTGTAGAATAAGCTTGGAAAATTTTCGATAAATTTGTAGACTTAACTCTACAGATTTGTAATTGGATAATTTTGAAGAAATTATGATCAATAAAATTTTGACACTTCATGCTCTATCTCCAAACAACTTCTAGCTTAAAAGTAGTTTTAAAGTTAAAAAAAAAACTGACTATCCAAACAGCTTCAGCTTTTAATTTCAAAGCTGTACTTTCTAACTTCTCCTTCTGAAGTAGCTTTAAAGCTAAAAAAAGCTAGGCCAAACGCACCCTAAATGGCCGGCCCGTGACTGTACTAATCCGAGCCGAGCTACAAAATGGGCCGGTCTGCTCCAGTTTTTGGCTGAACCAACCCGTTTGCCATCCCTAACCCACACCGTTTGCAATGTTGTATAACTCCCACAACCCCATCTCATCCATAAACGACACACATGACAACAACACTCCACCAACCCAATTCATCCATCCGTCACCACAACACAACTCATCCTCTAACCCTTAACGGTTTTCTTTTCTTGATTTTGTCATTGCCATCAGCATCATCAATTTTTTTTTTGCATAGATTGCATCTACATATCCAACCAGGCAACCACAGAGAAAAAACAACAGAAGAACGGGACAAACAAATCCCATTCGGATCTCTATCGACCAAAAGCAAGTGAATGCCTTTCCAGTTCACCCACCAATGCAACCCATGTGAACTCTATGACCCACAAAGACTTCGAAAAAGACTTCACTTTCACTCTACCTTTTCCTTCCAAAAATCACAAGCTGTGTTATGCGTTTTTCCAAAGAAAATCGAGTTTATCGTTTCTATGGTTTAAAAGCTGGTTAAACAATCAACAAAAGTTTGTGTTACATACTGTTCTTTCCGATCTTATGGTGGCCACATAATCACTAACGAATAAATCATGGTGTCTTTAAAGTTGAGTGTTCGTTGGAGAGGACCGAAGTTGTAGTTTTTAAGACGGTATGAACAAAATAAGATGTCTTTAAAGTTTTAGTATGGATTAATCAAATCTTTGTTCCAAAACATTCCATTTCCAAAACCATGGGGTGACTCTTCATTTTCTTCCTCATGTGAACGGCTTCGTCTTTACCTTGGACCCTAATCTAACATTTTTTTCCAAATAAGAAATGTGAACAATGTCACAAATTATGTAGAATAATTTAGTCAATAATGATAAATATTACACAAAGAATTCAACGTCAAATTGAAGCTATACAAGACTACTCATGACTCGTGGGATTTAATAAAGCTCATTTAAAACCCAATTTATCAACCACCCTAATTTGTTCTTGATATCAGATTGACTTTGAAGTCACCCATTTTCCCAATATTCTTTCTCAGTGAACATTTTCTTACTAAAAATCATTAGTAGAGAAAGCCATTAAAAGAAACAAAAATATTGAAATCAAAACAACAATCTGAAACTCAAACACAGCCAAATTTCATTCATTTTACTAACGAATCACAAAACTAAGAATCTAACTCTCAAACTATCAGTCACACACCTACAAACTGCTACTTCATTCTACCAGCTTCTAGTTTTACTTAAAACAACCGCCTAGAAGACTAATTTAGTCATAAAAACTACCCTCTCTCTATACAATTGCCAGAAGAAAAAAAACACAGCAATCCTAACTGAAATCTCACTGGAGTTAATATAAAAAAAACACCCCAAAAAATCACACACAAAAACAGAGGAACAAAACAAAACTCAGCAAGCCCCTTCTTGCGGCTGCCACAGCTCCTTCCTGAGCTTCTGCGAGAACAGCTTGCAAGCATCCATACTCAAATCAATGGCTGCCGCTAAGGCTACAAAAGCCGCCGCATCCTCCGCACACCCAACATGTTGCACTCCAACCTCCACCACCGGCTTACTGCATTTCCCTTCTCCTCCCACTGTCGACGACATCACAAACCCTCTATAACCCATAAACGGCCACAACCCAAAATCCCCACTCCCTCTCGGGCTGTTAATAGGCGACGAGTTTCGTGTGAAGCAAGAGTTCCCAGTCAAATCAACAGTAAATCTACCGCCTTTTGCCATATTCAAATTGGATTCAGCCAACGAGATACCAACACCATTCATGTTGTTGGTATCAGGAAGAAGCTCAAAGCGATATCCAAGTCCATCGTGCGACCCACCACGCTCTCTCCAGGCCTCGAGCCGGCCCCACGGTTTCCATGTACTATCCCCAGGCCTAAAGATGAGCCACACACCCGGGTTGGAGCTACTGACGCGGTCAGTCCCCGGTGAAGGAACGAAGGGAGTTCTCATCGAAGCAAGGGCAACTTTAGATCCTGAGAGATCATGGACAGTGATAGACCAACCCTTCCGCTCTTTGATTGGACGCTCCCGATCCGATCCAAAGGACGGAAACCAGCTCCTAGAATTGCCCGAATCAGACTCTATCAACCTGTTCATAAAGGAACAAAGATCCTAAGTTAGATGACGAAGATGAATTTCATATTATTTCTAAAAATAGAAGCAACTTGTAATTACTAATTTTGATTCAATGTACGTTGAAATTATTGCGCATCCTAATCTCCTAGTATTTTACCAGTAAAGATTATGAATTAAAAAAAAAACATGACGAATATGACAAATTGGTAAAGTTTAATGATGAATTGAATTCTTTCATTTGAACAGAAACTAGATCAATTTGAACCTGCATTCTAATTCACACAAAGAGATCTAAAGACAAAGCAAACACTTGTTAAAAATTTAAAATAAAAATAAAGAAGAAACTAAAAAACAAATCTCACCTTGTTCTGAGATTCCAATCGCCGGAATTGCGACAGCTGAACTTGCAAGTGAACACAGGCTGCCGCATTCTGCCCATCACCTGAAACACCTGCGGACTACACTCCGGCTCGCCGTCGAACTCGAACACAAACCTCGGATCCGGTTCCGATCTCACCGTTAAATACAGCATCGCCTTCTCGTTCCCAACCGCCATCCAACCGTTCCGGTAAACACACCCTTTCCCTTCCGCCTCGTTCAGATCGAGAACCAGTGTCACCTTCCCTAACAACCTCCCTGAGTTCACGCCGCAGGTGGACCCCCTTCTTCCAGTGTAAATCGCAATCTTGAGTTTTGAGGATGGTGACTTTCCCGCCAAAAAGGATTTGTCGAGATCGAAGGAGGCGGCGAGGGGTGTTTGGGGGTGGGGATTGTCGTCGGTGGAGACGAGAGTGACGTTGGCGGTTTGGGAGGGGAGTTTGTTGAGGCGGATCTTGCAGAAGCAGGGTGAGGAGGAAGGGTGGACTCCTCCGGCACGTGAGGGGCGGGTGGGGACGGGGAGTTTCAGCGCGAGGTTGCCGACGAGGACCCGGACGAACGGGCAAGGGTCCATCGAGCACGAACTTTGATGCGGTTAGGGTTTTGAGGATTTAGGAAGGAAGAGGTAGGGGATGTTATTTGAAGGAGGAGAACAGGCTGGAGCAGAGAGGATGCATTGAGGTGTTGGAGGGTAGTGAGCTGGGTTTCCTTCCTTTCGCTGATTTTCCTGCTTTTAAATTTCAAGTTTTGAGCACGAAGTTTAAAGCAAGGGAGAGGAGAGAGAGCGTACGGATTTGTAGAGAGAGAGCGAGAGATTTATGATTTGAACGTGGGTGGAGGACAGCTGGTTACAGGCTGTCATGGACGGGATTGAAGAAATATTGAAATCCAATGTACTAATAAGGGGCTTTTTTACAGATAGGTTCTCTACTAAATACTGAAATGCTTTATAAAACTTTCGTAAATCATTAATTTCCATATTAATCTCTCTCTAACAACTTCAAATTTCAGCACTTATTAATTACAAATTTATGAAAATTCTGATCAATTAGATTCACTTTTGAGAAAAAAGTTTAATCAAGAATGTATCATTTTTTAAAAGCAGTTTATCTATCCCTCTATTTTTTTGTTTAAATTATTTAATGCATTATAATTTTTATAATGTTATAACTGAGTCTTAATATAAGCGAAGCAAAAGACTAGTACGTTTAACGGAGAATTGTGCAGAGCTCATATAGAATTTGAGTATTTGCTGTGGTCTTATGTGAGATAAACCATGTACTTCATTCGGTGTACTAAATTTACGCTTTAATTTGGTGAGAATTACGGATGTGCCACTGGATTTGTCCTTTTATGGGGGATGGGGATCCGTCCCTACGGGGTGGACCCTGACTGGGTACAACTGTACTTGTGGGGCCCACTTGGATCGATCAACTGGGATGGATGAGTTGTTTTATTTTATTATTTATTTATTTAATTATTATCCCTTCTGTTTTAATGACCCAGTTTAGCACTGACTCAGTCGCTGGACAGTGGGGCCCGTTTGAGTGGGGATGGTTTTTGGGTGTAGGTTCTGTGGGTTCTTTATGTAAGGTAGATGCAGGTCCAGTTACGCTGTGGGATCCACAGTGGCGTATATTTATACGGATGCTATCTTTAAGAAATAACAAACCCGGTGTGTGATGAGCGGATAGATAGGTATAATACAGAAGTTGTGAACGTGCGGGGGGTAATCGGTCCCCTGGGATCCACGTGTAATTCTGTGTGCGTCATACGAACAGCGGACATGTATTATATCCAATAGATTATGTGCACGTGTTATGCTGCTTACCTTTTGTGGGCCGGGCCGGGTATGGGTTTAGGGCTGGAGAAAAAGTGTAGATGCTTTATCAAGTGATGTTTTTATGTGGAAAAGTGACAGAGAACCTGAATATTGCATTATTATTTTGCTGTTGATTTTGTTTATAAAACTTTATTCAGAAGAAAACTTCAATTCTTAGTAGCTGAATAAAAGAATATATAATTTTATGTGGTAAAGAGAAGAGAACCTATTCATGCATCATAAACAAGTGTCTTTAATACATAGTGGTAAACTTTTTTCGTGAACAAAAGATTAACATTTTGAAGCCCGCTTTAATCATTTTTTTTCTTTATGGCAAAAAAAAGTGTAAGCGGTGTGGATGGCTATGATCTTCTTCTAAAATAAAATTAAAAAAGGCTGAATATGAAAAAAAAATTACACAAAATTTTGGGTCAGTTTAAAAAAACACACTAAAATTTGTTTAAAAAAATGACACAATGTTTAAAAAAACTTCACTGTGTTAGTTAGGGTTAGGATTAGGATTAGGATTAGTTCGGAGGGGTTTATTTAAACAGCTGATTAGTTAAGTGATATTTTTTAAACACAAATAAAGATGAATATGATTTTTTAAAACACAAATGAAAGAAGAAAGTAGTTTTTTTAAACCCAATCCTAACCCTAACTACCCGAGAGAAGTTTTTTTAAATATTGTGTCTTTTATTTTAAACAAAAAAAATCTTAGTGCATTTTTTTATAACTGGCCTAAAATTTTGTGTAATTTTTTTATATATAGCCAATTAAAAAATCATACAAAACCTCAGAACCCAGATGTTAGAAAATAAAAACCCACTTCAAAGTCATCACATTAGGTGCAAACCTAATTAGGGATGCAAGAGGTCGTTGCACCTAATCATATAGGCGTCCATAAACTTCGGAAAGTCTGCCTTTCTATTAATAAAAAATAAAAAAAATAAAAAAAAACAAGCGGGTAGGTTTATTGAATAACCCCCGAGTTCATTGCAAAATAAAGAATACATAATTTTTTTTGGGAGGAACTTAGATTTATTGGGAATTTCTCTGTGTCTATTAGAATTAGAAGAAGATGCGATAGTTAGACTCAGACTGTCACAAGCGTCTATGGGTCATATGACAGTAGATTGCGCAAAGATTTTTGGGAGGAACTTAGATTCATCAGGAACAAATGGGGGGGCCTCTGGATTGTAGGCGGCGACTTTAACATTACTAGATTCCGGGATGAGCATAGAGGCAGAGGTCATAGTCAGTCGGAGCAAGACTCTTTCAATGAGACGATAGACGCACTAGAGTTGTTGGAGCTAGAAATGGCGGACAGAAAATTCACTTGGACAAATATGCAGAGGAATCCGACACTGGCCAAGTTGGATCGAGTGTTGGTTTCACTTGATTGGGAGAACGTTCACCCTCGAGCTAAGGTCAAAACGACGACTCGATACACCTCCGACCATTTGCCTCTGGTCATTGATTGTGGGGATACCAGAAGGAACAGTGTTATCAGGTTCAAATTCGAGAAAGCATGGACTTTGTGTGAGGACACTCGTCAACTTATCGCCGATTCTTGGAACGCAAGCACGAATCAAGTTACGGCTGTTGGTATTTGGGTAGAAAAGACTAGACGGCTAAGAAGGTGTCTTAAATCTTGGGCTAGGGTTAAAGCTAGCAACATTTGTGGACGTAGAGACGAGCTAGCAACCAGAATTGCTACTCTCGAAGCAACTCAAGAGGATACAGATCTTCAGGAGATTGAGAAAGATGAGCTTGCAAATAAAAGACTTGAGCTACAACAGATAGCAAATATGGAGAAAATCTATTGGCAACAGAGAGCAAGAATCCAATGGTTGAGAGAAAGAGACGCTAACACAAAATATTTCCACAAGATGGCTAGCGGTAGGCGTAGACACAATCACATCACAGGATTATCGATTAATGGGCGTTGGTCCGAAAACGAAGATCAGGTCAAGGAGCACCTGGATAAGGTCTATCACGCTTTGCTAGGGCGTAAACAGGAGGCTAGATGCTCCTTATCACAGGACATGTGGGATCATTCCAGACTAGACGGGAGCAAAGATATCGAAATGAGATTCGAGGAGAAAGAGGTTCTAGATGCTATCAAAAGCTTAGGACAGGACAAGGCGCCAGGACCGGATGGATTGCCGATCTTTTTCTACCGCTATTATTGGAACATTATTAAGGAGGACTTGATGAGCATCTTTCACGAGGTTTTCGAGGGTACGGCCAATTTGGACAGGTTAAATTACGCCTCTATCATTTTAGTGCCCAAGAAAAGTGAAGTCAGGTCCCAGAATGATCTCAGACCCATTAGCCTGCTAAACGGGTCGTTCAAAATTATCACGAAAGTGCTAGCCCAACGTCTGGCTCCGCATCTCAATGATATTATCGCACAATCCCAAAGTGGGTTCATTAGAGGTCGGGACATTATGGATAGCATAGCGTCAGCCCACGAGATCATTTATAGAGGACACTGCACCAAAGCGGAAGGCTTCATCCTTAATCTTGATTTCCAAAAGGCTTACGACTCTGTAAATGGGACTGTGTGGAGGAAGCCCTCGCCCTGAAGGGCTTTGGTTATAAATGGAGATCCTGTATGAGCAAGTGCATTCGAGGAGGGAAGTCGTCAATCCAGGTTAATGGATGGCAAGGAAAATTAATATTATGCAAGAGAGGCCTTAGACAGGGGGATCCACTATCGTCTCTGCTCTTCGCTATTGTCGCAGACGGACTCGCAGAAATGATTAATAGGGCTTTGGCGAACAATACTATCAAGGGAGTCCAGATCAGGGGAATTCCTACTCCAATGTCGATTCTTCAATACGCGGACGATACTATGTTGTTTGGTAAAGCTTCAGTTGAAGAAGCTGTAGCAATGAAGACGGTGTTGGCTTGTTTTCAAGGATGGTCTGGCCTTAAAGTGAACCTGGCTAAAACTAGTATCATTCCGATGTCTGAAATCCCGGCCGATTTGCTTAAGGATATTTTGGATAGCTTGGGCTGCAAGACTAGCGTCTATCCCATTAAATATCTCGGTACACCGATTAGACCAGGAGCGCTATTGAGGGAAGATTGGATTCCTCTTATTGATAAGATTAATAAAAAACTTTCCGGATGGCAGAGTCGCTTCCTTACTCTCGGAGGAAGGATTATCCTTCTTAATTCGGTCATTAGCGCGATCCCACTTTATCTGATGTCCATTTTTGAATTGCCAAAGTGGGTCATCAATAGAATTGATAAACTGAGGCGGAGATTTCTGTGGAAAGGTGCCGATGAGGGTAACAAAGGCGTCAATCTGGTCAATTGGGGAAGAGTGTGCAAGAGAAGATAATTCGGGGGTTTGGGGATCATGTGCTTGCATGACATGAACAGAGCCTTACTTAGCAAGTGGTGGTGGAAGATCAATAATAACCACAGAGGTTGGTGGACCTTATCGGTGGCACAATACAGGAAGAGACGCAAAGTTAGATTCGGAGGCAAAAGCCGATCGGCTAAAGTTTCTCATATGTGGAAGGGCATAACTAAACAAGGAGTTTTGTTTCATTCCAGCACTACGTGCAAAGTTGGTAATGGGAAGAAGACCAGGTTCTGGAAAGATAAATGGTGCGGAACAACTACCCTGCAAAATCAATTCCCGCAGGACGCTGAAGCTTCTATCAATTTAGATCTCACGGTGGCAGACGTGAAAAAAAGGGGTAAACTCACCTTCATGGTATCCGGGAATATCAGCCCAGAGAGTGTGGTACAATTCGAGGCGTTAAACGATCTTATCATGCGGTCCGAAGAAAGGGGGGATTCGTCAGAAGATGAGAGGTGGTGGGACAGAGACAATTCTAAGAGTTTCTCGGTGTCATCCATGTATAAATGGATTAACGACGGAGGAATGAGATGTGAGGCGCAATCGATCATTTGGGGTACCAAAGCGCCTTTCCGGGTCAAAGTGTTCTGCTGGCTAGTCAACAAAAACGCGATCCTGTCGAAAGTAAACCTTAATAAGAAGGGTTTGCATATCGATACGAGCTGTGGGAGCTGCTCGTCGGGGGAAGAAGATGCCAACCACATCCTGTTCCAGTGTCCTAGAGCTAGGCTAGCTTGGGAGGTTGTCAGTAGAGGGTTTGGGTGTAATCAGTGTCCTAATTCACCATCGGAAATTTGGGGTACATTTAGAGCAAAATTCATTAAAATAGATGATAGAAGGGCTTGGGATATTGCGATTGCTGCTTTACTTTGGTCATTATGGATACAAAGAAACGATCTTCTCTTCCGCAATGTTACATGCAGATTTCCTTCCTTTATGAATAAGATATTTATGTTGATTCATGATTGGGCAGGTGCCATGGAGGCAAACAAGAGGATTAGGATCGCAGAGGGAGAGTAGGCGGACAGGTACTGGAGTGTATTTTCAAGCTTTTCGACCTTTTTGGCGAAGGCTGGTGGTATTTTGGTAGTGGCTTTTGACTTTGGCAGGGGTATCAGAGGCATAGATTCAGGGATGTTTGTATTTGTCTATTTCGATGCTTTGTTGTCTTTAGATCTTGTTCACCTATATTGTAATAGTTTATGTATGTTCTACTTTGTTTCCTTAATAGATCATTAATGAAACGATGGCTGGGACCATCTTCTTATCAAAAAAAAAAAAAAAAAAAAAAAATTTTTTTTTTAATTTATTTAAAAAAAATACATATTTATTTCTTTGGAGGGGGTTCGATTGAGACTTGACCTTGAGAATAATCGATCTCATGGAAGTCAGAATCAGATTCAATTAATGAAGAACATTAGTAATGAAGTTGGACACAGAAGTAGCAGAGAAGAAGATGAGAGGAAGTGGATACTTAGAATCTAGTGTGACTTTCTCGGTGAGATATTGTTAGAACCCGAATATATAAATGATAGAAAATCCCAACAGAGATTGCGAAGAAAATAAAATACAGGAAAGAAAACAGTAAGTCAAAGAATTTGCACAGAGTCGAGACTGATAATCTCTGTACTTAAAGTAGAATTCGCCCCGTACGTAGTGTGACGGTTACCGACGAATTGCTTCCCAGGATACAATTGTACCTTCTCTGAAGAACACAACACCCTTGCTTCAGAGATTCAGCAAACCGTTGCCTGTGATGTACTCTCAGTTGACACTGACACAGAGGAGAAGAAGAAGAAGAAGAAGAACAGATCAAAAAAATTCTCTATCCGTATAAAAGACTCTGTCTGGATTTATAGAGAAAGATTTTGGAGACTGGAGACTGTTCAGATGCCATTACTCTGTAACAGCAGAGTAATGGGGACTCTTCAGATTCATATCTGAAAGCCTTTCCAATTCAGTAGGGGAAGAGTTTTTGTCTGGGCAAAAAAATTTAAGCCAGACCACACCAAACCAAACCGAACCGAGCAGAAGCCGGGCACGCGTGCGTGTATGTTTGTCATTTTGGCTAAGTCCTCTCTCCACTACACGTTAGTGGTAACCCCCGGGCCACGCCCTTTAGTCCAGTTTTCTAGTATATATACTAGAAAAAATCTTTTCCAATTTCCGATATGGGACTATCCATTTTTTCCAAGTTGCCAAGTTAGTACCTTTCAAGTACCCAACTTTGGACCAACATTTCTCATTCATACGGAATTCATTTTTGGCAAGTGAGTATACTACGGAATAGTACTCGTCGAGAGGATCGCAATCCACTCATTTTTCGGCGCCGCCGGTGGCCGGAGCCTGCCAGAATCCAGCCCGGAAAACTGCAAAAATTAATTCCAACAATCCCCCACATGAATGGAAATTACCAGACCATGTAATCCAGACACGACAGAAAAAACAAAAAACATGACAGAAAGACTCTGAGAGTACAATCGGAAAATCACTGCATCAAGAATGATAGTAATTTTTCAACTTTGAACCACCCTTAGTAATTAGCTATTGGATTCACTTGACCAGGTAGTGATCATGATGTCTTGAACTACCCGGGCTTTGATGTGAACCTAGACAATAACTATCATACAATTTCATCTCCTCACAGAACTAAGTTCTCTTGTTGTGTTCATTTTGGCCTTGAACATCCCTGGTTAATCGCGAGTGAACTTGGAGAATGTAGCCTCTCTTCATTCTCCTAGAAACGGTCCCATTTCACACTCACAAAGTGATTGCCCATAAAGAGTATCCTGCTATACCCTACTTTTATTTCAAAGCTATGGGAATCATTAAAAGCCAAGCTTATCCTAACTATTTGCAGACAGCACTCGTTTTATCATCCTAAGAGTGGGTATGAGATGTTAATCTCTCAGTGCTTCCGTCGATTCAACAAGATTTAGTTGTCCCTTTGAACCTAGATCTTGGGATCTCCAATTCCTAGGTAGGGTTTCCATCAAGTATCCTCTTTCGTCATAGGCTTTAAACCCATTCCTCTTGATGATCTCACAACCTGCTCTCGCGACAGACCTTTAGTAAATGGATCCGCTGAGTTGTCGGCCGATTTTATATATTCTATAGAGATTACTCCATTTGAGAGCAGTTGTCTAATGGTTTTGTGTCGCCTTCTGATATGACGAGACTTACCATTATACATACAACTCAGTGCCCGTGCTATAGCCGATTGGCTGTCACAGTGTACACATAAGGCAGACACTAGTTTTTCCCACATAGGAATATCCTCTAAAAAGTTTCGAAGCCATTCTGCTTCCTCTGCCATTTTGTCTAAAGCAATAAACTCAGATTCTATGGTGGATCTGGCCAATAGCGTTTGTTTAGAGGATTTTCATGACACAATTGCACCACCAAGTGTGAAGACATATCCACTTATGGATTTTGAATTCTTGGAGTCCGATATCCAGTTGGCATCACTGTAGCCTTTTAGTACTGCTGGATATCTGGTGTAATGCAGCGCATAACTCTGAGTATGTCGCAAGTAGTTCAATACTCTAGTCATTCCTTTCCAGTGACTTCGTCCTGGATTACTCGTGTATCGGCTCAGTACGTTTACCGAATGTGCTAAGTCCGGTCTTATACAATTTGTTAGGTACATCAGACTACCAATTACACGTGTATATTCCAGTTGTGATATGCTTTCGCCTGTATTTTTGAACAAGTGAAGACTTGGATCGACGGGACTTTTTTCTGTCCCATTGGAGTAATTCTTGAATCTTTCAAGTACTTTCTCAGCATAATGAGCTTGAGACAAAGTAATCCCCTCAGATGTCCTGGAAACTTTAATTCCTAGTATGACATCTACAACTCCCAAATCTTTCATGTCAAACTTGCCACTAAGCATGCTCTTAGTTTGTTTGATAATGTCGTTATTGCTTCCAATAATGAGCATGTCGTCTACGTACAGACAGACCAGAATGTATCCATTTGGAGTATCTTTGATGTAGATACATTTATCGCATTCATTTATTTTGAAACCATTTGACATCATAACATTGTCAAATTTTGCATGCCACTGTTTTGGAGCTTGTTTCAGGCCGTACAATGATTTTACAAGCCTGCACACCTTGTTTTCCTATCTAGAAACTACGTAACCCTCAGGTTGTTTCATGTATATTTCTTCTTCTAAGTCCCCATTTAGAAATGCAGTTTTAACATCCATTTGATGTATTTCCAGGTTACGTAGAGCTGCAATAGCTATCAACATTCTTATGGATGTTGATGTGGCCAAAACCAGGGGTTCAATCGAGACCGTCCAAATGGGGCACGAATCCTACAGCTCAGGGGCGAGATGGTAATTTCACATTCAAATGGGTCCGAAGCAGGTACTGGGTCTCCTCCTCACAGATCCAATAACCCGCAAACGGATCCATCTCAGCTGGGCACGGGTTTCAACCCGCTACCAGCTCGATCCGGCAAGACACAATCAAGGTCCCTGATTAGATCCAAATCAACGGCCATGATTCACGTCAATCTTTACACTGGGATTTGGGGATTAAAATTCCTTATCTGATTACCAGAATATGCCTTATCAGATTACTTTCCCAATCTGTTTACGAGGAGATTATTCTATATCAGGCTACGCGGATTACATCCCTAAATTGTTCTCTAAGACGCCTATAAATACCCCCCACCCATCTCCATTAAGGGGTAATCAATCTTTCTCTAGTTAAACGCTCTTTCATAATCATTTCTGGTTACTGACTTGAGCGTCGGAGGGTGCGTCGCCGGGAACAACCCCGGTGTCTCGCACTTTTTGCAGGTGCACGGCGGGAGCGACGATCAGAGTTCAACGGAACAGGTATACAGGTTCTCCTATTCAGTTTCCCCAAGAACTCACAAATTCATCTGTTTGCCCCCACACCGAATTTAGCGGCAACAGATTGGCGCCGTCTGTGGGAAACTAACGAATAGAGACCTCTCCTCTTCCCGGTGAACAGGTTTTCTCCAGCCATGCCGCCTCGCAAAGTCAGATCTAGGGGCTCCAACCGAGCGCCCAACCCTGACCAGCAAGAAGTCCTTCCTGATCCCACTCAGCAACAAGGGCAGCTCCCTCCTACCGTGGAAGAGCCGCTCCAGCGGAACCCTCCACATCCTGATCCGAAGGGGCCTAACCCCCAGAAACAGCCTCTTCATCCAGAGAACATACCCAACCACACTGCCTCCAGTGCCTCCATGGCCTCCCATCATCCCCGAGCCTCTGGTCGCCACGATGCCCATCCCAGACGCCCGGAAGATAAGGACCTTCGTCACCATCTGGACGAAAAGCGGGCTCGGGGAGAAGCCTCCCACCAAGAACGATCCCCCCGACACCGGGGACACAGGGGATCCCCCGCCCGAAGAGGGAGAAAAGACTCCCCCGATCACTACCGAAGGAGGCACTCACCAGCAGGTCGGCAGCAGCATCGGAACAATGAGGCGCCCATCACCCGTGCCGAGTTCCAGCAATTCCAAGCTATGGTACAACAGGCCCTCAATCTCCGTCAGAATCCCAATGAGCCGAGGGCCCCCTCCCCTCGTCCGGTACGGAGCCCTCGCCAACGTTCCCCCTCTCCTCGACCCGCTCCTACCAATTCCAGACGCACCCCAAGTCCTCGTCGTTCCCGAGACTATCGTCGCCGCAGCCCTCGCTCCCCCTCCTACGAAGACGAGTCCCGTGGCTCGGCAGATCACCGCCGGAGAGATGACACTATGAACCGCCGCCTGAACGAGGTGGAAAAACTCTTGGGACAGATAAACCGAGAAGAAGAACTCAGGGGGAGGACCCTCCGTCCTAGCCAACCCCCGTTCTCCCGGACCATAGTAGATACTCCTGTTCCCTTCGGTTTCAAACCTCCCCAGTTCGAGAACTACACGGGAGAGACCGATCCAGTTGACCACATCGAAGGCTTTAAGACTTTGATGCTCCTCCATCAAGCGTCCGACGCCCTCCTATGCAAAACGTTCCCTGCAACTCTGAAAGGCCCAGCTCGAGAATGGTACTCTCGTCTTGCCCCGGCGTCAATATTCTCCTTCGAACAGTTCGAGACCCTGTTCATCACCCACTTCGTCAGCAGCCGAAGGGCCGAAAAGACCAGCATTTCCCTGTTACACCTCCGTCAGCAGAAGGGGGAGAGATTGAGGGACTACGTGAAGAGGTTCACAGCCGAGGCCAGAACCATCGCATCGCTCGACCAATCCGTTGCTACCGCGGCGTTCCAATCCAACATCCTAAATTCCAACCTCCGCTCCTCCCTCGCCAAAAAACCGCCACATGACTTTTCTGACCTCCTCCTCCGCACTGAGAAGTACATCCGAGCTGAAGAGGCCGAGGAACCACCCAACTGGGAAGCAACCGCCTCCGGGTCTAAGAGGAAGGGAACGGAAGAAGAGGGACCCAAAAAGTTTCAGAAGGATAATGCTGGCCAGCGCCGGCCTCCCCCTAGATTTGAAAAATTTACTCCCCTCACCACAAACATCTCCGCCATTTTCATGGAAGTCGAAAAAGAAGGGGTCCTGCCTCCAGCTCCAAAGATGAACACCCCAGCCAAAAGGAGGGATAAAGACAAATGGTGCCGTTATCACCGGGACCATGGACATGACACCAACGACTGCCGGGCTCTGAGAAACGAGATCGAAGCCCTTATCCAGAGGGGGCAACTGGCGAAGTTTGTAAGAAAGGACGGAGCCGAACTTCCTCCCCAGCCTCGGGGGGCTAACAAACGTCCCGAACGGGAAGAGACGCCAGAATTCGAGGAAGAGCGAGTCCTCCACCTTATCCACGGGGGTCCAATGGGGGGCTCCTCGAACTCTTCTCGGAAAGCTTTTATCAGGGAAGTGAATTCTGTCCGGGCCACCCCTCCCCCCAAAGGACTCGGAGTGCCCGTCACCTTCTCTGACGAAGATCTCGAGGGCGTCCGCACCCCTCATTGTGACGCACTCGTCATCAACCTTCACATGGCCATTTTCAAAGTCGAAAGAATCCTGGTAGATAACGGCTCCTCCGTAAACATCCTATTCCTCGATGCTTTTAAGGGGCTGAAGCTCTCCCGGGACAGACTGAAGCCCGCCGGGTATACGCTCCATGGGTTCACGGGAGTGCCGGTGACGATCGAAGGGGTGATTACCCTCGATGTCACAGCAGGCAAAACTCCTACTACCCGCACGGAGTCAATGGATTTCATGGTTGTAGATGTCCCAGCGGCCTACAACGTCATTTTGGGTCGGCCCGGCCTAGCCGCCCTTGAGGCCGTCCCTTCTGCCTATCATCTCAAAATGAAATTCCCCACTCGGGCTGGAGTGGGAGAAATTCGGGGCAATCAGGAACAGGCCCGCAAGTGCTACATGACCTCCACACTCGGACCTGTCCTCTCCTTAGAAACACTCGAGATCCCACAAGACGCTGCTCGGCCGACTCCCGAGCCGGTAGATGAGCTGGAGGAAATACTCTTCTCGGAGCAGGAGCCGACCCGTAAGTTTTATGTCAGCAAGGCACTCCCGTCCGCCCTACATTCAAATATTGTGAAATGCATCCGAGCCAACCGGGACCTCTTCGCATGGTCAGCAGCGGACATGCCCGGTATCTCTGAAGAACTCTTGGTCCATCGCCTCAGCGTTGATCCGGGGTCCAAACCGGTCCAGCAGAAGAGACGCAAGTTCGCCCCCGAGCGCCAGCTCGCCATCAAAGAGGAGGTAGACAAATTGCTGAAAGCCCGATTCATACAAGAGGTGAATTATCCGGAGTGGTTGTCCAACGTAGTCATGGTGAAGAAATCCAATGGGACATGGAGAATCTGTATTGATTTCACTGACCTCAACAAGGCCTGCCCTAAAGATCCCTTCCCTCTGCCGAGCATTGACACTCTGATTGACGCAACCTCGGGACATGAGCTCCTCAGCTTCATGGACGCTTTCTCGGGTTACAATCAGATAAGGATGTTCCCCCCGGATATTCCGAAGACGTCTTTTGTAACGGACCAAGGACTCTATTGTTACCGAGTCATGCCGTTCGGCCTGAAGAACGCAGGGGCAACGTATCAACGTCTCGTCAACAAGGTTTTCCAGGCCCAGATTGGTCGGAACATGGAAGTCTACGTGGACGACATGCTTGTGAAAAGCATCCGAGGCGTCGATCATGAGGCCGACCTCCAAGAAGCGTTCGATGTTTTGAGAAAGCACAATATGAGACTCAACCCGAACAAGTGTGCGTTCGGCGTCTCATCAGGCAAGTTCCTCGGCTTTATGGTCAGCCAACGAGGAATAGAGGCAAATCCGGAGAAGATCAGGGCCATACTGGACATGGCCCCGCCTAGAAACATCAAAGAAGTTCAGAAACTGACAGGTCGTTTAGCCGCCATTGGGCGCTTTTTGTCGAAGTCCGGGGAGAAATGCCTCCCGTTCTTCAAAGCCCTGAGGGGGACTAAGGGGTTCGAGTGGGGGCAGCCACAACAAGATTCCTTCGACCAGCTTAAAGCTTACCTCGTCAATCCGCCCCTGCTCAGCAAACCCATACCGGGCGAACCCCTCTACCTCTACTTGGCAGCCTCGGAACAGACACTAAGTGCGGTCTTAGTCAGGGAAGAAGAAAGAACTCAAAAGCCCATTTACTACGTCAGCAAAGTGCTCCGGGACGCCGAGCTCCGGTACCCGAAAATTGAGAAAATAGCCTACGCCCTGATAATGGCTGCAAGAAAGCTTCGGCCATACTTCCAGTCTCATTCGGTGGTCGTTCTTACCGACCAGCCGTTGAAACAGATCCTTCACAAGCCAGAGACCTCCGGCCGCCTCATGAAGTGGTCGATCGAGCTGAGCCAACATGATATTACTTATCAGCCTCGGACCGCAATCAAGGCGCAGGCGCTGGCCGAATTCATAGTTGAAACGACTATCCCCGACTCCGAGCGGACGACGAAGGGACCGCCTATCTGGTCTGTATATGTCGATGGATCCTCTTGCAACGAGGGGAGCGGGGCTGGGGTCATCTTGGCGGGCCCAGACGACTTTGTCCTTCAATATTCCCTCCGGATAAACTTTAAAGCCTCGAATAACGAAGCCGAATACGAGGCACTCATAGCCGGCCTCGGGATGGCCCGAAACGCAGGAGCGCGACGCCTGCAGATCTTCAGCGACTCTCAGTTGGTCGTCAACCAGGTCCTCGGCGAATATGAAGCCCGCGATGACAGAATGGTGAAGTACTTGGCCAAAGTGAAGAGCCTCATGGCGCTCTTCGACGAGGCCCTCATCCGAAGAATCCCCAGAGAGGAAAATGCCCAGGCCGACGCCCTGTCCAAATTAGCTTCCTCATCCCTGCAAGGCCTCGAACAAACTGTTCTGATAGAAGTCCTCCTCAAGCCAAGCATAGAGGACGAGGCTTTCAACTCCGTCGAAACACTGCCACTTCCCCCCGAAGATAATTGGATGAAGCCCCTCATCGAGTTTTTAAGAGACGGACTCCTCCCAAGGGATCCGAGGGAAGCCCGAAAGATAAGGACCCGAGCCGAGCGTTACCTACTGGTCGAAGACGTTCTGTATAAGCGCTCCTTCACCCAGGTGGATGGTCGGCCCTACCTTCGATGCCTCTCCCCCAGACAAGCCGACTACGCCCTGCAAGAGCTCCATGAGGGCATCGGCGGAGCCCACTCCGGCTCCAGAGCCTTGGCGCGCAAAGTGTTAAACTACGGGTATTACTGGCCCACTCTCCTACGGGACGCCGAACAACACGTTCGGCAATGCACATCCTGCCAGAAGTACTCCGACATCCGACGCCTTCCACAAGTACCACTCTCCTCCCTATCAAGCCCGATCCCCTTTGCAATGTGGGGGATGGACTTACTTGGGCCATTTCCACCGGCCCCCGGGCAATTAAAGTTCCTAGTCGTAGCAGTCGACTATTTCTCAAAATGGGTAGAGGCCGAGCCCTTGGCCACAATTACCGAACATAGAGTCGTTCAATTCTTCTGGAAAAATGTAATCTGCCGTTTCGGTGTCCCCCGAGTCGTAGTTACAGATAACGGTACGCAGTTCGCTGGAGCTGCCTTCCGAGCCTTATGTCAAGACCTAGCTATACAGCACCGCTTCTCCTCAGTCTCTCATCCCCAGTCAAATGGCCAAGCCGAGAATGCCAACCGACAGATCCTCTCCGGCATCAAGAAGAGACTCGACAAGTGCTCCAAGGGATTGTGGGTCGATCAGCTGCCCAATGTGTTGTGGAATTACCGAACCACGAAGCGGACCCCGACAGGCGAGAGTCCGTTCAATCTCACCTATGGGTCCGAGGCCCTCATCCCACTAGAAGTTGGAATACCCTCTCCTCGCCTGATTGCCTTCGAAGAAGAACAGAATGCCAGGGGGCTCAGAACGAGCCTAGATTTGATAGACGAGATTCGGGAAAGAGCAGCCATACGGCAGCAAAGTTACCGAAGAAGAATCGAACTCGCCTACAACAAACGGGTCCGCCCAACCGACCTGAAAGAGGGGGATCTGGTCCTCCGAAAGCTGGCCATTTCGTTCCCCGGACAGAAGAGCAAACTGGCCCCAAATTGGGAGGGACCGTACAAAGTATCCAAAGTGATCCGCCCCGGTGCGTACAAGCTAGAAGACCTTGAGGGTAGAGAAATTCCCAGGACTTGGAACGCCGACCATCTTTTGAAATACCTAGAGAAGGCAACCCCGCCTATCTAAGTAACTCGAGATGTCGGGCCACCACTCCTGCTACTAGTAATTTTTCCTTTGTCCTTTTTCATTGTAATAAACGGCTAACAACTTTAGAAGCAGCCGACCATTAGATATTAATAAATAAATAAAGTTTTTCTTTACATTATCGCGTACTTCCGCCTCTAATTCCCTTATCACACAATGGTTCGGAGTCCAGCACTCGGCTCGACTCTTCCTATTCGGCCCGTCTTAAGACGGGCCGGGGGCAGATCGCCGTTCGAAATTGCTCCTGCAGCCGTTGAATGGATCGGAGTCCAACACTTGGCTCGATTTTGCTTCGCAAGTCCGCTCCTAAGCGGACTAGAAGTAGCTCGCCATTCGAAACTGCTCCTGCATCTCTTAAACTTATCACACAATGGTTCGGAGTCCAGCACTCGGCTCGACTCTTCCTATTCGGCCCGTCTTAAGACGGGCCGGGGGCAGATCGCCGTTCGAAATTGCTCCTGCAGCCGTTGAATGGATCGGAGTCCAACGCTTGGCTCGATTTTGCTTCGCAAGTCCGCTCCTAAGCGGACTAGAAGTAGCTCGCCATTCGAAACTGCTCCTGCATCTCTTAAACTTATCACACAATGGTTTGGAGTCCAGCACTCGGCTCGACTCTTCCTACTCGGCCCGTCTTAAGACGGGCCGGGGGCAGATCGCCGTTCGAAATTGCTCCTGCAGCCGTTGAATGGATCGGAGTCCAACACTTGGCTCGATTTGGCTTCGCAAGTCCGCTCCTAAGCGGACTAGAAGTAGCTCGCCACTCGAAACTGCTCCTGCATCCCTTAAACTAATCTAACAACCGGATCTTTCCTATGACTCGACTCTATCTCTCCGACCCGTCCTTAAACGGGCCGGAACCCGTCCCGACCGTAAACTGTGCCGGGCTGACGAGGTACCGACCCTCGTTTTGGAAAAAAATCACCCCGAGGTCAACTCGCCGTCAGATCCTCTCAAATTGTGTGCCAGAGCGTGATGAGTGGATCCAGCAGTGCCACGTGCCCACAAAACGACAAGATAACGTTTTCTTGGTACTTGTGCCTGCCTCTGGATTCGTGCCACCATCCAACGGTTATGGACACCCCACGTCGATCGGCACCGAGAGCCGAACGACAGAGTCAGAGCAACACATTGTTGGAGAATTCGTTTCGACCATAAATTGCGCCGAAATGACGAGGTACCGACCCTCGTTTTTGGCAAAATATCATCCCGAGGTCAACTCGCCGTTAGATCCTCTCAAATTGTGTGCCAGAGCGTGATGAGTGGATCCAGTTGTGCCACGTGCCCACAAAACGACAAGATAACGTTTTCTTGGGACTTGTGCCTGCCTCTGGATTCGTGCCACCATCCAACGGTTGTGGACACCCCACGTCGACCGGCGTCAATAGCCGAGCGACAAGATCAGAGTTGCGACAAAAGACTCGACGAATAGCCAATAGAAGACACTTCGGATAAATCAACCCCAATTTTATTAATGACTTGGACGAGTTTACAAAAAGATTACAACAGCGAGTTCAACAAAAATATTAGAAGGCATGACCCGCTCATTTCCTCCGAGGAAGGGGGGCACTCCGGTTCAACGACACTTTGGGTCGGCGCTTCTTGGCCTCCGAGCTCGTCTCCAGGCCGACGAACCGGGACGCCCCTTCGCCGCTGACCCTCACAGTCGCCCCAACCGAGGCACCACTTGAAGACACCGCCACACCGCTTTGTGCGTCGGCGGCTGACGCCCCGATGATAGGAGTCCGGGTCGCCGCTTGATAGAACGTGATACCTCGCTCGATCTCTTCGCGGGTACACGAAGTGCTCCGGACGTTGGCCCTCACCGGCTGAGGCTTGAGCCGAGCGACCTCCTCCTCCAATTCGACGATCCGGTCCTTCAGCGCCTCGTCCCGCACGACAATTTTGAACCGAGGAAGCTTCGCCGATCCAGGGTATTCGGCGCTGTCAGATATGACACGACGCAGATGGGTCACCTCGATACTCTTGTCGACCGTCACCCTTTGCAAATGCTCGACCTTCTCCACGAGCTCATCTCGTTCGGCCAAAACGGAAGCCAATTCTTCTTCCTTAGCAAATAGCTCGGCTTCGGCTATCCGCAAGTGGTACACTTCGGCCAACAGATCCCCGTTCTTCATCTCCATATTGTACAGCATCCTCCTCGTCAGGTCGATCTCGCCCTCAAGGCGCTTCACGAGAGATAGATGGAACAGCTCTACTTGTCGCCGAGCCATCGTAGTGACGGGGGCCTATCCTACGACCGAACCAAACACTTAGACAATTTCAAAGACAAAACGTTTTTTCATTCATCAAAAAGCGGTGGCCAGTCCGCAAAAGGCGTTACAAAGCTCGGGAGAAAAAGCAGAACAGAAACTACAAAAAGATTAACGAAAGAATCAAGGGTCCACCTGCGTCTCCGCTCCCACCCCGGACGCATCGACGGGCGGCCCCTCGATCTCTCCCTTAGCCGGGTCATCATCTCCCCCTCCGTCTTCACCTTCGACCTCGTCCTCGTCATCCCCCTCCTCGTCGTCTACGGGCGACCCAGGCCACAGTCGATAGCCGACTCGCTCGAAGCCGGGGACGCGAGCCTGGACGTGGTCCAGGGCCGTCTGGTAGGATCGCTCCATGTTCTCAGCCATATGTTTCTTCGCCTCTGCCTCAATCTCGGCTTCAACCTCCGCCCTGATCCTCGGGCCCTGCGCTTCCCTCTCCGCCTTCTCGTCGGCCAAGGACTTCAATGCCGCAGCGAGTTCTTGGGCGGCCTTGGCGGCTTTGGCAGACTCCGCTTCGAGGCCCTCCTTCGCCTTCTTCAGGTCGGCAGTAAGGTCGGCCACCCGAACGTCCAGAGCCTCGGCCCGCCTCTGCTCGGCCTCGAGATCCTTGACCGCCCGGACCTTCGCCAGCCTGTCTTTCTCGCTGGCGGACTTCAGCTCCTTCTCCTGTGCGGCGAACGCCTCCATGAGATGGCCGAAGTGAACGGTGGCCTACGAAGACAACGATAAGTACGAAGTACACGCCGAGTAACAAACTTGATGAAATTTGCGAACACTTACCGAAACAAGCCCCCGGGCGACTTCGTAAGTGTCGTCACCGACCCTCCCCGCATTCAGCGCGGCCTTATCCTTCGGGGTCGCCAAGTGTTTGACGACCTGCATTGACATCTGCGAGTTGCCGAGGAAACCATCATGATTCCTCACCAGCCAGTTCGGCACAAACAACTGCTTGTGCTGCTCGGTCAGGATTTCCTCGGCATCCTGAGTCAATGGGGGAAACTCGAGCGCCAGCGCCGCGTTGACATCAAAGACACCCTCGTTCACAGACGGGGCGACAGGGGCCGAGGTCTCTTCCACCACCACTACCTCCGAGGGCGCCTCGGTAGCCGGGGGAGGCGGGGCAACGTTAGTGGCGACCGCGGGCTGAGCACCCGAAGACGCACCCTCGGCCGCCCTCTTCCTCTTTTTGGTCCCGGTCAGCTTGGACCTATCGGCCATCATAGCTTTAAAGTCAATCTTCATCGACTCTGCATCAACAAAAAAAAAGGGGGGGGGAAAACCGAATCAAGACAGACGAATTGAAGACTTAGAAAAAAAAAAATGGATGAGATGTCAAGAGCGTACTCGGGTCGATGGGGCTTAGTCCGGACCCGAACAACACCTCTTCGGTCAACTCCCTCCAACTCAGTACCGGAAGGGCCGTGATCCTCCTCGCTACCTCCTCCTCGGCCTCAGATAGTGCGGGGTCGCTCCGCGCAAACTTCGGCACTTCCACCTTCCACCGGGACGGAATGTGCCGAATCGCTTCACCCCTTGCGATAAAATATTTCTCCCTCCAACCCTTAAGAGAGTCGGGATTCTCTACAATCTTAACACCTCTCCTCGGCCCCAAATAGTACCGGTACTCCGTCTGGTGTTGCCTGTTTATCCGATACAGGCCCCGGAAAACTGACAGATCCGGCGCTACCTCGGCCCGGTGGCACTGAAGCAAGAATGCGTTCACATGACGCCAAGTGTTTGGACTGAACTGAGTAGGGGCGAGACAATACCAGCCGAGGATCTGAAGTATGAAAGGGTGCAGCGGAAAGCGCAGTCCCGCGTTCAAGGAGTCGACGTCAAACATGCACATGTCCGACGACGGCAACTTAGTGTTTGCTCGCACCCCGGGGCCAGCGACCATCAGCTTGTACTCCGACGGGATAGCGAAGGCCTTCCTGATCCGAAGAAGATCCTTTTCAGTCAACGACGAAGTGAGCTCGTCGGCTTCGGAGGGATGGAACGGACTAGGCTCCTCGACGATCTTCGACTTTCCGTAGATCGCTTTCTCCAGAAGATCACCCTCGTACTGCCTGACTCCCGAATGCCCGGACAGGACTGAAGGATATTGTCCTATCTCGGGAGCTCGCTTCGGGTTCTCCACAATCACCCCCACTATGGGGGGCGGGGTCTCCCCCGTCCTCCTCTTCTTCCCGATCCTCGACTCGGCAGCCAGCGGTTCGGCCATCTGCTTCCCCTTCCTGCGAGCTTCCGCCCTACTCCTCTCCCCGGCGCCATCACCGCCCGAGGACGAGGCACCACTACCCGAGCTAACCCTTGACATCTCTTGAAAAAGCTAAGGCAAAGACAAACTAACCTTTGAAGTGACGTTCACGGTCGGAGAATGCTCGCCGGAAATCGCCTGGCCCACGCGACAGCTAACGACAGCACCGTGGAGCAAGAGCGCCGCTAGCAGAAGACTTAGAGAACAAAAGTAAATTCGTAGAGTGAAAAGTGAGAAATGAGCTCAGGGGTGAAGGAATGGTAACTTATAACCTCAACTGATAACGGGCCTCCTTGGGAATCCCAAAGGCCCACTAAGAATCCCAAACGCCCTGCAAGAAAGAGGCGGCGGTATGAGAGTGATGGCGGAACTCCCCAAAAGCAGAAGTTGCGACTCGGCCACCAGTCTAACGAGCCGAGCTATCGAACGAAATGCTCAGTGACCGAATCACCCCCTCCCCGGAAAACGGCGCGGAGGAACGCAGACCGAGGTGACGAGATACCGACCCTCGTTTTTGGCAAAAAATCCTCCCGAATCAAAATCACCGTCGGATCTCTCCAAAATTCGCGTCAGAATCTGATGAACGGTTCAGATTGCGCCACGCCCACAAAACGACAAGATAGCGTTTTCTCGTGATCTGAACCCCATCCTCGTGATGCGTGCCAAAATGAACGGCCCAGATCCGTCCACGCAGACCTTCCAAACCGCTTACCATCGGCTTGTTCGGCCGAGCTACCGAACAGCTCAGCCGAGCAACCGAGCCACTTAATACGGGATGGCGGAACCATCAAGAAGACAAGTAAACAACTCGGCCTCCGGCCCACCGAACCGAGCCACCGAGTTTGCCCAAAAATACTCAACTCCACGCCCGGCAAACGGCGCGAGGTATGCGGACCGAGGTGACGAAATACCGACCCTCGTTTTTGGCAAAAAATCCTCCCGAATCAAAATCACCGTCGGATCTCTCCAAAATTCGCGTCAGAATCTGATGAACGGTTCAGATCGCACCACGCCCACAAAACGACAAGATAGCGTTTTCTCGTGATCTGAACCCCATCCTCGTGATGCGTGCCAAAATGAACGGCCCAGATCCGTCCACGCAGACCTTCCAAACCGCTTGCCATCGGCTTGTTCGGCCGAGCTACCGAACAGCTCAGCCGAGCAACCGAGCCACTTAATACGGGGTGGCGGAACCATCAAGAAGACAAGTAAACAACTCGGCCTCCGGCCCACCGAACCGAGCCACCGAGTTTGCCCAAAAATACTCAACTCCACGCCCGGCAAACGGCGCGAGGTATGCGGACCGAGGTGACGAGATACCGACCCTCGTTTTTGGCAAAAAATCCTCCCGAATCAAAATCACCGTCGGATCTCTCCAAAATTCGCGTCAGAATCTGATGAACGGTTCAGATCGCACCACGCCCACAAAACGACAAGATAGCGTTTTCTCGTGATCTGAACCCCATCCTCGTGATGCTTGTCATGATGGACGTTCCAGATCTTGCCACGTCCACAAAACGACAAGATAGCGTTCTATGGGGATCCACGCCAGAGATGGACGGCCTAGATGATGCCACGTACCTCGGATGCTCCGAACCGAGGTACCGACCCTTCGAACCAAGCCGCCGACCCCTCGAGCCGCGGCGCCACGCATCCGGGCCGCGATGCTGGGGTACCGACCCTCGTTTTTGGGAAAAAATCCTTCCGACCCTCAGGAGCCGTTGGATCTCGTTGGAAAGCGCGCTCGTCATGATGGACGTTCCAGATCTTGCCACGTCCACAAAACGACAAGATAGCGTTCTATGGGGATCCGCGCCAGAGATGGACGGCCTAGATGATGCCACGTACCTCGGATGCTCCGAACCGAGGTACCGACCCTTCGAACCAAGCCGCCGACCCCTCGAGCCGCGGCGCCACGCATCCGGGCCGCGATGCTGGGGTACCGACCCTCGTTTTTGGGAAAAAATCCTTCCGACCCTCAGGAGCCGTTGGATCTCGTTGGAAAGCGCGCTCGTCATGATGGACGTTCCAGATCTTGCCACGTCCACAAAACGACAAGATAGCGTTCTATGGGGATCCGCGCCAGAGATGGACGGCCTAGATGATGCCACGTACCTCGGATGCTCCGAACCGAGGTACCGACCCTTCGAACCAAGCCGCCGACCCCTCGAGCCGCGGCGCTACGCATCCGAGCCGGGGTGACGGAGTGCCGACCCTCTTTTTTGGGAAAAATCCTTCCGAGGAACAGGAAGCGTCCGATCGTTCCGAAACTCGCGCTCCGCCTTGATCGAAGGCCCAGATGACGCCACGCCATAAATAGGTATTAAAAATTGATTTTTATTTATTTAAATCGGTTTATTTATTTAAAAAATTGCGAAAAATCGCTAAAAATTCGGGAAAATTAGCTAAAAATTCCAGGAGATAATTAGAAATTCGGGGGATATTTCTAAGCCACCGAACGAGCAATTATTACCTAGAATATACGGTTAAAGCCCCCGAACACTTAGCCAACACATCGCAAAATTAAATAAATAATCCGGAAAAATAGATAAAAACTCGACACAGCTTTGGAGCATCAAAGAAGGAGGAACTAGCCTACCCCCGTGCTCCAGGATTCAAAAATCACCCATTCGGACTGCGATACAGTTCCACCAACCACTGAGTTAGTCAAACTACTCCTCAAAGACTGATCACCCTCAGCCTTTAGGAGTGGGGGGCTCGTGATGTGGCCAAAACCAGGGGTTCAATCGAGACCGTCCAAATGGGGCACGAATCCTACAGCTCAGGGGCGAGATGGTAATTTCACATTCAAATGGGTCCGAAGCAGGTACTGGGTCTCCTCCTCACAGATCCAATAACCCGCAAACGGATCCATCTCAGCTGGGCACGGGTTTCAACCCGCTACCAGCTCGATCCGGCAAGACACAATCAAGGTCCCTGATTAGATCCAAATCAACGGCCATGATTCACGTCAATCTTTACACTGGGATTTGGGGATTAAAATTCCTTATCTGATTACCAGAATATGCCTTATCAGATTACTTTCCCAATCTGTTTACGAGGAGATTATTCTATATCAGGCTACGCGGATTACATCCCTAAATTGTTCTCTAAGACGCCTATAAATACCCCCCACCCATCTCCATTAAGGGGTAATCAATCTTTCTCTAGTTAAACGCTCTTTCATAATCATTTCTGGTTACTGACTTGAGCGTCGGAGGGTGCGTCGCCGGGAACAACCCCGGTGTCTCGCACTTTTTGCAGGTGCACGGCGGGAGCGACGATCAGAGTTCAACGGAACAGGTATACAGGTTCTCCTATTCAGTTTCCCCAAGAACTCACAAATTCATCTGTTTGCCCCCACACCGAATTTAGCGGCAACAGATGTTATTCTTGTAACTGAAAAATATGTATCGAAGAAATCTAGGCCTTCTTTTTGCCTAAATCCTTGTACCACAAGTCTAGCCTTATGCTTCTCTATTGAACCATCTGGTTTTAATTTTTGTTTGAAAATTCATTTGCATCCTAGAGCTTTACTTCCAGAAGACAAGTCGACTAACTTCCATGTATGATTTTGCATAATGGAGTCTATTTCACTTTTGATTGCTTCCTTCCACATAGGAGCATCAGGCATAGACATGGCTTTCTTGAAAGTTCTGGGCTCATTCTCTAACAGAAAGGCCGTCACAAAGTTAGGACCAAATGATTTTGATGTTCTAGCCCGTTTACTTCGTCTAGGCTCATCAGTATCATGTTCTGGTTCATCAACTGAAGTGTTTGCATTCCCTTGTTCATATGTACGTTTGGAGTACGTAGTATCCTTGCACGGAAACACGTGTTCAAAGAAGGAAGCATTCCTTGATTCCATTATTGTATTCACATGGATATCCGGTATATCCGATTTGTATACCAAGAACCGATATGCACTACTGTTGTGTGCATAGCCTATGAATATACAATCAATCGTCTTAGGTCCGATGGTGACCTGTTTCGGGTTAGGTACTGCCACTTTTGCTAGACACCCCCACACTTTGAGGTATTTATACGAAGGTAAGTTACCTTTCCACAGTTCATATGGTGTCTTGCCAATTTTCTTGTGAGGTATTTTATTAAGAATGTAGTTGGCAGTCAGCAACGCTTCCCCTCACATATTTTGGGGTAAGTTAGAATTCAACAACAAGGCATTCATCATCTCCTTTAGAGTTCGGTTCTTGCGCTCGGTAGTACCGTTTGATTCAGGTGAGTAAGGAGCAGTAGTCTGATGAACGATTCCATGTTCTGAGCAGAACATGTTAAAAGGTGCATCATATTCTCCTCCTCTATCACTTCTAATGATTTTAATCGTTTTGCCAAGTTGATTCTCAACCTCAAGTTTGTATTCTTTAAATTTATCCAAAGCTTCATTTTTGCTATGTAACAAATATACATAACAGAATTTTGTGCAATCATCTATGAAAGTCACAAAGTACTTTTTTGCCTCCTCTGGTCTGCACATATTTTAAATCACACAGATCCGTGTGAATTAGACCTAGAGTTTCTGTGTTTCTTTCTACAGAACGTGATGTGGTTTTAGTGAGTTTGGCCTCCGTGCAATCTTCACATTTTTCTGAGTTATCTACCTTAAATTTTGGTAGCAAATTCATGTTAATTAATCTACGCATAGAATTTACATTAACATGGCCTAGTCTTTCATGCCAAACAGAGGAAGACTCAACAACATAGGCAATAGGAGTTATTTCATTAACTTTGGGAATAGCAGGAATAATAGTTTTAGGGATGACTGTCATTACATTAAACTTGAACAATCCATCCTTTACATATCCTTTACCCAAGTATACCCATTCTTAGACAGTACAAAATTATCAGAAACAAGAACAACCTTAAACCCATTCTTGTTTAGCAAAGAACCTGATATCAAGTTCTTTCTAATGTCTGGAACATGCAGCACATTTGTGAGTGTTAGCTCTTTGCCTGAAGTCATTTTCAGCACTATCTTCCCTATTCCTTCAATTTTGGAGGTGGAAGAGTTTCTCATTAATAGTTGTTCATCTTTGTTGCACTTCTGGTATGAGGTGAACACTTCCTTGTCCGAGCAGATATGCTTGGTGGCCCCAGTATCGTACCACCATTCATGAGGATTGCTCCCCACAAGATTTACCTCTGATACTACAGCACAGAGGTCCAGGTCAGAGAGACCAGTGGACAAGTTCTCAGCTATGTGTGCGTGGGATTTTTCATTCCCTTTTACGTGTCCTGTTCCTGAACGATTACTGTTCTTATTGCGGCACTCAGAAATTTTGTGCCCCAGCATACCACACTTGTGGCATTTCCCAGCAAACCTCTTTGCAAGAGGTTTTTTGTTTGAGGCCTGTGGCAAAAACTTCCTCTTCTTGCCCTTCTGTTCGTGCTCCACCACATTGGCCTTTTCTATGGACTGATTTCCATAGGACCTGTCACCCTTGCAATTTTCTTCTTCGATCCGCAACCTGACAATTAGGTCTTCAAGAGACATCTCCTTTCGCTTGTGTTTGAGGTAGTTCTTGAAGTCTTTCCACCCAGGTGGAAGTTTTTCAATGAACGCTGCAACCTGGAATGGTTCGCACAGCGTCATATTCTCTGCAGCAATGTCGTGCATTATAACCTGCAGTTCTTGGACTTGACTCACCACAGTTTTGGAGTCAATCATCTTGTAGTCCAGAAATTTGCCGACAATAAATTTCTTGGACCCGGCGTCTTCTGTTTTGTATTTCTTTTCCAGGGACCCCCACAGGAGTTTGGACGTCTTGAAGACACAGTAGACGTTGTACAGGGGGTCTACCATGCCATTCAGGATGTAGTTCCTGCAGAGGTAGTCGCCCTGAGTCCACGCATCAACTGCAGCAACGGAGTGTGCATCCATTGGCGCCAGCATCGGGGCAGATTCAGTGAGGAATCTGTCCAGCTTCAATGTGGTCAGGTAGAATTGCATCTTCCATTGCCACTTTTTGAATCCAGTTCCATTGAACTTTTCCGGTTTTTCTCCCACGGTTATGTGCGTGGACAGAACAACCGAATGTGCCACAACCGATTGTGCAGTCACATTTTGGGTCACCGGTATTTCGGTACTGAGAAGCCCATTAGCAATGTCAGTTGGTGTGTTCTCCATGTTCTTGTTTTTTCTTCTCTGAAATTGTTCGAAACAGAAACTGTTAGTTGTTTTTTTCCGAACAGCACCTATAAATAGACTTCACAAAAGTGTTAGAATCTATGAGGAAAAAATTCTGCTTTAAGATTGTTAGAACCAGAATATATAAATGATAGAAAATCCCAACAGAGATTGCGAAGAAAATGAAATACAGGAAAGAAAACAGTAAGTCAAAGAATGTGCACAGAGTCGAGACTGATAATCTCTGTCCTTAAAGTAGAATTTGCCCCGTAGTGTGACGGTTACCGGCGAATTGCTTCCCAGGATACAACTGTACCTTCTCTGAAGAACGCAGCACCCTTACTTCAGAGATTCAGCGAACCGTTGCCTGTGATGTACTCTCAGTTGACACTGACACAGAGGAGAAGAAGAAAAAGAAGAAGAACATATCAAAAAAATTCTCTGTCCGTATAAAAGACTCTGTCTGGATTTATAGAGGAAGATTTTGGAGACTGGAGACTGTTCAGATGCCATTACTCTGTAACAGCAGAGTAATGGGGACTCTTCAGATTCATAACTGGTGAGCCATTACTCTGCTGTTACAGAGTAATGGGTACCAGTTACTGAATCTGAAAAGCCTTTTCAGTTCAGTAGGGGAAGAGTTTTTGTCTGGGCAAAAAAATTTAAGCCAGACCAAACCGAGCCGAAGCCGGGGCCGGGCCGGGCGGGCGCGCGCGTGTGTGTTTGTCATTTTGGCTAAGTCCTCTCTCCACTACACGTTAGTGGTAACCCCCGGGCCACGCCCTTTAGTCCAGTTTTCTAGTATATATACTAGAAAAAATCTTTTCCAATTTCCGATATGGGACTATCCATTTTCTCCAAGTTGCCAAGTTAGTACCTTTCAAGTACCCAACTTTGGACCAACATTTCTCATTCATACGGAATTCATTTTTGGCAAGTGAGTATACTACGGAATAGTACTCATCGAGAGGATCGCAATCCACTCATTTTCCGGCACCGCCGGTGGCCGGAGCCTGCCGGAATCCGGCCCGAAAAACTGCAAAAATTAATTCCAACAGATATATGTACAAATGGTTGAATAATGGAGGACTGAGAAGTAGAGAAGCCGGTACTATTTAAAAGGTGCAAGCACCAATAAAAGTGAGAATTTTTTTCTAGCTGATAGCAAACAACTCTATTCTCTCGAAAGCTAATATGATAATATGAGGACACTGAAAAATGATTGGGGATACAACATGCTCTAGATGTATCTAGGTTACAAAGACATTACTCACATTTTGTTATTGTGCCCTAGGGCTAGGCTAGTTTGGGAGATATTTTTTTGGAATTTGGTTTATTAGAGTATCATATGTATTCCTACCTTCTTTGGAGTTACCTGGACAGTAAGGGCAATTAGGAGAGATAATAGGATTGCGTGAGATGTGAGATATTTCTGTTGCCACTACCATTTGGATCCTATAGTTAGGCCGGAATGATTCTTGTTTTCACAATCACATATAGATTTTAGATCTTGGTGCATAATTTTTTGCTCATATTGATGCATGGGCAGGTCACATGGTTTGGGGTATTAGAGCACGAGTCTTCATCTTGGCAAGAGGCGACAAGTTTAAAGAGTTGGAGTGGGGAGATGGCTGATGTATCAATACCTTAATTTCTTAGTAGTAGCAGTAATTGATGTAGTAGGCTTTAGGCTTTTGACCTCTTTGGTTTGTTGAATAGGTAGGCTATTTATGGATGGTGGACTATGATTTGGTTGTAATTTGTAATCTTTCATTCTTTTGATTATACTATTTTGTTAATAGTTCATTAATGAAACCGGTTACCATCAGTCACTTTTTTTTATATATATTTTTTTAATTCCATAAATTTCTGTATAGAAAAAGTAAAATCCGCTGAGACATACCAGAAGTAATCAAATAATGCAACCTAAATTTCCCATGCTTCAACATATCAAAGATGATTCTGTTCTCATTCCAAGCATATCAAGAGAACAGTAAATGCTCCCGAAGAAAATGCACAGGGCATATGGCATAATGAAAACTAGTAGCAAAATATAGATCAATAGCCAACAAAATTCAAATTCATGCAAAAGGAAACACACACACACACTAAAACAGCAGCAATTGTACTAATAAACTACAAGATGTCCAACTGAGTTTTCATTGATATATTACAAAACAAACGGTACAGAAAATAGAGAAGGAACTGTAAAGCTGCTATTAATAAACGTCGCAACATCAAACAACACCCACTGTCAAAGTTTCCCCATTTATTCCACATGTAGCTCACAATATCATAAAACTGATCGATGATCAAGCATTGAAAATGATCTTATTCAGCCAAACCAAGCGTGAAGAGTCCATTGTCACCAGACCAGATTCCACTGCTCCAAGCTCATCTTGATTCATAATAGATTCATTCGTATTCATTATAAAATATATAATGAAATGAAAATAAAACAAAACAAAAATTAGCAATCCTTTCATAATTAGGTAAGCAGAAATATGGATACATAGATTTTGTGATAATATAAGAAAAACAAAAGATATGCTCTAACCCATATACCGCTTAAGGTAGGTTGATGTAATCCAGGATTCACTGGGTTCAGGAACAGCATTCCCTTGCATGACAGAATTAACTGAAAAACAAAGAGTACCAAAACAATGAACTTCGCACTATAGGATTGACATATAATTCACCAAATAAAATTTGTGCTGAAACCTATAATAGTAATCGTTCAGGGCTCTAAAATACAAGACATGCTCTAACCCATATTACCGCTTAGCACAGGCTGATCTAATCCAGGATTTACTGGGTCAATAACAACAGTATTCTCTTGCATGTCAGGATTAGCTGGGGGAAAAAAAAATACAAATACAATGAGCTTCGCATTATCAAATTGACATGAAATTTACCAAGCTGTATTTATGCTGAAACCTATATTAGCATTTGTGCCTGGCTCAGAGAGGAACCATATTGGTGCTTTTTAGAGTGATTATGCAGGATGTTCTGTTAAATACAAAACAATATAGTTACCTTTATATGTTTGGGATAACATCAGGAAGTAATATATGACAATTTCCCATTAAGAAAAGAATTAAGTATAGTTCTTGCTCAAAATCAGCCTACAATTTTGGCCCTGCTCATATTCACCATGCTGACCAATTTTCCCTAGAGAAGTATCAAATCTCCACATTATCGAGACAATAAAATTGCACGCACGCACGCGCGCACACACACACATAGGAGTATTAGATTGTTCATGGAAAAACAATTCCCATCCTACTTAGTTTCCTATTATTAGATTATTTTTAATATATAGAAAATAACGTAAATGGTGACTGTTTGAGATATATAAATCAAACCAATGTTAGACTATTTGAGATACAGAAATCAACACTAATAGTGACTGTTTGAGATACATAAATCGACATGAATACGGACCATCCATGAAATTGCCCACCCATGCAGAAACAATATCCCCCAAATGTTAAATTTCTAAGAATATGACGAACAATAATCAGATTTTCAGCTATTATGATTACTGTGCTAAATCAAATACAACAACCCAGAAGGGCATCCTAGATTAAATGTTTGAAGGTTTCCTAATTGGTTCCCTCCTATTGTGAATTTCTCAATAGGGAAGGGGAATCCAACATTCCCAAGCTCATCCACAGGAATTGCATTCCACCTTATAGTGGGATTTTGATTCCATGGGAATCTATCTTTCTTTCCAAATCTATATTTATGTTATACCGAACACAATAATCTGGATGAGAATCTAGGATTCCCTTGCAGATTACTGCATATTAAATGCCTCCTAAAGTTATTCTCTCCTACAGTGGCCGATACCCATTATTCTTCATACTCGCACACCATAGTTAACAAAGGTAGTATGCAGGGCCATGTGTTTTCATCCTGCATACTGCATATGGGTAGCATATACGGCGAACATGTAACACATATTTACTTGAACTTGTTTGACAGAAGACAACACACCAATGTTATCAGAGGTAGTGCTCGACCATTAGTTTTGATCTAAGCATGGATACTACACACCAACATAGAGGATACGACACACTAACACATGAACTTTTTGGAAAACTAAATTGAATTAGTTATCCCCATGTGGAATACATGTGTTCCACATGTGGCGGACAGAACACAGACTTCCATATAGAAGTGTTACGGCTTCATTGATTTTGATCACGTGTGCACTTAGGTGCACACACATGCGCGCGTGGGCGCACTTTGCTAACATGTAACACATATTTAGTTGAACTTGTTTGACAGAAGACACACACACACATACACACCCAGGCACCCCCCCCCCCCCCCCCCCCCCCCCCCCAACAATAAGGAGCAAATGTAAAACATTTTGTTGAACTTGTTTGATAGAAGACAAAACACCATTGGTTTTAGAGGCAGTACATTCGACCATTAGTTTTGATCTAAATATGCTATCCACTGACACATGATCTTCTTTTGGAAAACTAAATAGAAATAGTTATTTCTGGGTAGTATGCATGTGTTTGACACATGTCCGACACGATACGACTTCCATATAAAGATTAATATATTTCTTTTTACTCAAAAATTCCATGACTTTTATTTTGGAAAAGAAATGATGATATTTCTCTTGGTTAATAATTCAATAGGTCTCCCACATAAAAAAATAACTAACAGTCTATAAAGCATAAATGTTCTTTTTTCAAGCTAAGATTGAAAGTCAGATTTTTATGGAAATGATAAAATTAATGAAAATTTCCCCAGAATTTATAGTTACATATCTTTTTTTTTCTTTTTTTTCTTTTTTTTTTTGGGGGGGGGGGGTCAAATCACATTTTGTCGCGGTGTTTTCAAAGTTTGGTGTTAGTGGGAGAGGATTCTAAGGCGGGAATTGAAAGTTGGGCATTAGTCAAAATTGATTTTGAAGACAAGGTGGTCTAAGTGAAATCTCATTTTTTGTCTTCTCGAAATCACACTATAATATAAAAGATTCCAAAATCCTTGCTTCAAAAACACATCCCTTACTTAATGTTTCTAAAATCCTAGTGACTATTCATCTCCTTCCCCTTATTCTTAAATGTCAATTAACTTGTTGCTCTCATTTTGTTTATAAAAAATAAAAAATCAAACACTAAAAATAAATTTAAATTATAAAACACACACACACACACACAAAACAAAAGAAAAACATTTAGATAATAATAATAATAATAGTAATTCCTATTTCTGCTGGGTGTTTCACAATTCTGTGTTGGCAGCCCTCTTAGTTGTACTTTAGTATTTGTGTTTTTGTGTTGTACTCTTCCTTTCTCTGCTTTGGTTTTACTCCTTGTAAACATTGCTACTGTATGTGACTCCATTTTTTTTATCTATAATATATTTATTGGCTGGAGTCTTTTGGCTCTATCCTGAAATTTAAAAAAAGAAAAAAGTAATTCCTAGCATAGATGAGCATTATTTCTTCCTAACAGGTGTAGATGAGCATTTGACAAAGACTATAGGTTTTTTTTAGTTAAGTGTATAGGTTAGTACGCCTATAAGACGACAAAAACAAATGATCATATGATTAGTTAATTTATTAGAAAAAATTTAATTAGTTAATTGTAGTTAGGTTACACATGCTTAGAAAAGGGTAGGAATGCATGGCATTCGTGCGATAGCCTGATTCGCCAAACCTCCCCCATATGTGAGACACACAATGCATAAGTTACATAAGTGGTGCACCTAAGGACATACTAATGTGATTTTGAAAGAATTTTAGTTACAATTTACTAATAAAATAAACAATATAGTTTACGTCTGTTCTCGTTATTATTATTGTAGTAATAATTCTCATATTCCTATGTAACAATAAATTTTTTAATAATTAGTGAAACCCAAGTTGAGTTATTTCAAAATCGCATTAGGTGTGTTTGAAATTCGCAAGAGATATGGTTAAGGATTCTGATTATTTTTCTTGCATTCTTTCTTTGACAGTCATATTAAACTCATATAGGGAGCTTCTTTTTTGTTTTGTTTTTAACAAGGCCATAGCTACACACACCTCTTTCATCCCATAATAGGGGATGGGTGGCTTTAAAACACAACCTATTGCTCACTAGCAAAGTGGCTTACCATTATACTGCTAGAGGCACTTGCATATGGGGGCATTTGCATATGGGGGCATTTGCTTATCAACATATGATATCATAAGTAGATGGAATTTTTTATTGTTCTTTACTACAACCAATCACTAGTACCTTCTCTTATAGTTTCACTGGACCAATGTTCTTATCAGAATAAAAATTATTAATGATATGTGCAGTCTAAATCATCAGAGTAAGACTACATCAAATTTAACAATCTCTAGTCATTCAATTAAACAACACTTAAAGAGAAAGAAAGGTTGTCTTTTACAAAATGATAAATCATAAATATCAGTAATAGTTTCCAAGAATTTAGACTGCGTGATTTTTGAATATATCATTAACAAATAATCTTAAGCATTTCTTTCATTAAAAATGTTTTTACACTCATGCTGAATTCATATAGGAGGCATTTGCTTGTTTATGAATTATATCATAAGTAGATAGAAATTGCTTATGTTCCATAGAACAACCAATCAATACCTACTGTTCTAGCAGCATTAGATAGACCAATATAAGTTATCAAAAAGGAAGGTCAACGTTCTAATCGGAAAAGAATAGAAATTATATATATATATATATATATATACACTAGATTTTCCTGTGGGCACGTGCCTACGGCACGTCTTCAGAATGATACAACATATGAAAAGCCTTGTAAATAGTAAATCAACAATTATATAGCTCAAGTTTGAATAGTATGACAACAATTAGTTGTAAATAAAAGTCCATGTTTTCATTAGTATATGTTGAAAAATAAATATAAATTGGGGTATAAAAGTCCATGTTTCCATAAGTGTATATATATATATATATATATATATATATATATATATATATATATATAGAGAGAGAGAGAGAGAGAGAGAGAGAGAGAGAGAGAGAGATAATTAAATAAATAAAGGAGTTGTTTTGGGGGGATTTGAATTTGAGTTTTGGGGGGAAAATGTGTTTTGTAAGGTTAGATCTGGGCCTTTGATTTTGGGGGGATTGAAGGAGAGCCACTTGATAGCTTTCTTTGTGTTTTATTATATATATATGAGTAACGTTTCGTTGTGCACCAGACCGCCGTGTGCACTGTGTGCACTCGGCCTTCCCACCTTCGTATCGACGATCCGAACCGTTCACATTGATCTATACATCTAAATTAGTCTAAATATGTAAAATCAAATCATTTGAAATTCATTTGCCCATTCATCATGTGACTATAAAAAACAATGATTTTCAGCCATACAATTTTGTAACACTACAATGGATGGGCAAATGAATTTCAAATAATTTGATTTTACATATTTAGACTAATTTAAACGTGTAGATCAATGTGAACAGTTCGGATCGTCGATAGGAAGGCGGAAAGGTCGAGTGCACACGGAGGCCTAGTGCACAACGGAACATCTCTCTCTCTCTCTCTCTCTCTCTCTCTCTCTCTCTCTCTCTATATATATATATATATATATATATATATATATATATATATATATATATATATATATATATTCTGAATCAGCGAAGAATAAATACTATCGTATGCAAAAATAGAGACCAAAAACTCCCCAAAATACTTTAAAAAATTCCCAGCATTTTTAGTTGGATCTCTCTTCTTGGCATCCCTTCACCTCCTCCTCCCCATTCTCTCTTTATTTCTTCTGGTGCCCTCTTTCTCTCCCTAGCCCCATTTTCACTCTTGAACCCTAGATCTACACCCTTTTTTGGCTGGCTTCTCTCCGCTTCATCTATTCTTCCGAGATCTGATGTCTGTTCTTTGGATGCCCACCCTTTTCCTTCTAGCCCCCTTTTCATTCTTGAACCCTAGATACAATTTTTTCGGACTGTTTGCTCGCCGATTCCTCTTGGTATCTGATGCTGGATCTCGGGTTACTGGCCCTTTTCGTCGGGTAGGCATTTTATTCGGTGGTTAGTTTCCTGCGATTTTTCATCAGATTCATCCACTACCTCATCTTCTTTCCCAACTGCGCTGTAAGTCACTCTTCTTTTTGGGTATTCCTTCTTTTTGTGGTTTTGTTTTGTTTAGGCACCCTAATTTCTTTGGAGTTCTTTTGTGTGCATTCTTGTTTATGCATATGCTTCTGAAGAGTACTCTCCATTATTGCTAAGGTTATTTAGCATTGTTCCTCTGTTTACGCTTATTCTTTTGCACTTTGTGGTGGTTTTGGAATTATTTTTTTGTTATTTTTCCACTCTGATCGCTACAGTAGTGGTTTCTTGGTTGACTTGGTCAAATTCATTATCTCCCTGATATTCTCCATATCTATTCTCCTTTCTCCAAGGTTGTTTATGCTGGACTGAGTCATCCCACTCAAGGTCCAGATATTGAGGAGTTCCAATACCTTTCCTCTCCCATCTAAGGCTTCTTTCTCTCGTTCTTTTTTCATCTTTCCCTATTTCCCCTTCCTCATCTACTTCCGATCCTCATCTGATTTGCTTCAGGTGCTTAATGCCTGGGCATTTCAAACAGGAGTGCGTGAATAAGTTGAAATGTATCTTATGTGATAAACTTGGTCACTCTCGTAGAAGATGTTTTTCCCTTCAAACTCCTTGAGTTGCCCAGGGGTAGGCCCTTACCAGCCAAACTTCTCATGTTTCTTAATTTTCCCCTTTTGAAGCTCAGGCTCAATCAATGCCTTTCGAGGCAGCGTAGTATTGACACTGGTATTGAAAATATTTCATCTGCCGCAGCTACTGTTCTATTGCCTCTCCCTTCTCTATCACCCACCTCCCATATCAATTCTCTTGTTGCTTTGCAGCCTCCTAAAATACCTATTCTGGTTGATGATAGAGCGGCACATTCGAACCTCGTTTCCTCTCCAATGTTTGTAGACTTTCCTACTTGTCTCCATTCGATTTATGTGTTGCCTCCTGCTGACTTGACCCTGGATAAAGTTACTGTTTTGCTTAAAGACTTCAACTTTATTCAGTCTAAGTTTAGAGTCCTCTTGTTTGATAATCAGGTTTCTCCCGCTTATCTTAAAGCATCATCTATCTCTTAAAACTTTCCTTGTTCTATGTTGATTTCTTCCCCCAACTTTTCTACCTTCTCTTTTTATTTTCCTGGTAGCATTTTCTCTATTTATCAGTCTTCAAGTGTTAGTTCGTATTTGGATCGTAGACTGCTTGATATTATGAACTACTATTATTCTAACCCCTTGGAGTCTTCAACGACTATTGGTGTTTCTTCTACCTCCTAATCTCCGTTTGCTAAGCCATGTAGTATCTGTTATACTAACTCCATTTCGATGTCGTACTCTTGTTCTCCTAATGATCTATTGGCCTTTTCTCTCTGTTACAAGGACGTGACTAGCATGTATGGCTTTCTTGAGGACTCTCTACCGTTGGTTGAGGTCGCGCCTCTCTCTGCTAAACGGAAATACAATAAAAAAAATTATAACAATGCACAGATTCGTGTCAGTGCACGAATTTTAGCTAAGAAATTAGTTGTCGGTTCTGCTCTTCTTGCGCAGACTTAACCCTTTGTGGATATTATTGTGTTGCTTTGGAGTATTTGCTCTCCTCATTATGCTAAATTTGATGTCCCCGAGCATGGTATTTTCCTTCTCATACCTTCTCTGGTGTTATATTCGCTCTTTGTTGGTGGCTATTCTTTATTTTCTTTTCATGTTGTGTCTTATTCTTATGCTATGCTGGAATCATTCTCTTTTATATCCTCCTCTTCTTCTCTACTCTCATTTTCCTCCTTCATCCAGTGCATAGCTTAGGGGACTTTGTTTCTATTTCTTATGTTTACTTATTTCCTTCATTCCTTTTCTTACTCTGCTCTTCCTTTTTCCTTCTCACCGGTTTAGTGATGTTGTTGCTTCTGTTTTGTTTCATTGCGGTTTGGTGAGTACCTGATTTATTGCGCTCTGGTTGGTTTATCTGTGCTTGATCTCTTATGTCTTCTGGACGCGGTTTATGTCAGCTGCATTTTTTTTAGTTTCGCGTTTTGTTCTGCCTTTTTTGCTGCCTTCTGACTATTCACTGTTGCGTCCCAGCTTGATGTCTCTAGGTGCTTCTGCAATTTCTATTGGCTCCCTGTGTTCTGGACTTGTTGTTTTCTTCCTACGTACTGGAGGTCTGTTCTGTTTCCAGCCTTGTGGTTGCTTTCATGTCACCTTCCGCGGTCACTGAGTTTTTATCGATCCTGCCTCCTTTTCGGCGGTGATGTGGCTCTCGGCAGTCTCTTTTCTGCCTTTGGTTGTTTTAGGTTATTGTACATTCCTTATTTACTGTACCCTTTCCACTATGTATTAAGTTCTTTGCTATTTTGCTTTCAATTTTACATCTTGTAAAGTTGCTTGTATATTGTATTTTGTACATATTGTTCATATATATAAAATAAATCAGTTTTAGAAGTATAACACAAACAGTACTCAAATATTTTGTTGTTCACATTTAAGAAAGTAAACTCTACTGCACATGTATCTCTTGCAAAAGGACTATGAGATCTATCATGCCCTTAACAAGAAAATTATGCATCTTGAAAACACCATCTCCCAGATATACCCCTCTAAGAGCATCTGTAGTCATTTGCCATTTACCCATATTTTGGAAAAAAATGAGGAAAAAAACGATGTAGTCGTTAGCCATTTACCCAAAATATCGGTCTGACATGAACAATGTTTGGCCAAATATAGGAGACGAAATGGCTTTTGCCAAAATATAGCTGAGGGATAATCTTTCGCCCGTTTAATGAGACGAAAGATTATCTTTCGTCGAAGAGGTCGGACGAAAAATGAAACACCGTCCTACACATTCACAGCTGGTAAATTTTACCCACATGCGAAAAATGAAAGATAATATATCGTCTGTGAAATAAATTTTAAAAAAAAAACACCGGCCGGTAAATTATCCTCTGTCCCTACAATTCGCTAAAAGACTAAATAGGGTTGGGAATCTACCGTCCCTCCCTTTTTTCCCATTTTCGAGACCAGCACCTTCATTTATTATGCATGCTTTATCCATTTTGGCATTGACCAGTTGATATCATGAGTCACTTGACCAGCACCTTTAGACTTTTTCAATTTTTTTTTAAACATTTTCGCATGAGACGAAGGAACATATTTCATCCCATGATCAAATTTGGCGCCGCGTTTCACGGACGATGCTTTATCCACCGTCTGACTTGAATTTTTTTTTCCAAATTTAACGGACGATAAATAATCCTCCGTCCGAGTTAATTTACATGTATTTTTCGCTAGGACGATAGATAATCTTTCGTCTGATATTAAAAATCAAACGAAAAGCCAAAATTTGGCTTTGCACGACTACAACGACTTCTCATATTTTCTATTTCCATTTGCCAAATATCCAAAATATGGCATCAAACGACTACAGATGCTTTACGAAATGGATAGAAACAGAAACTACTACAACAAAAGCAAGTCATGAAAAGAATGAAACCCACGGATGGAAACTATTGCATGAAAGCGCCATTGATAAACAATAGTTTTTCACACTCACATTAGAAGAAATATTACAGTGTACGCAACATAATCATCGAAGATTTGGGTTCAGACTTTTCTTTTTCTCGCTAATCAGGGTTCAGATAATTAGTAAACCGCAACAAATTCGAGTTGGAAGCATGGCTAATAGAGATGCAATGAAAATAGCCATGTAGCAACAAAAAGAAGAAACTATAGGCATATGCAATAGGAGTTCAAAAAGTACACTTATGCAACAGAATCTTGGAATAAAACCAACAATTTGTCAATTCTTTCATGGATCAGCATGAGGCTCAACTACGTACAAGATTTACTATTTCAAACTATTATTATCTTTAGATCTCAGTATTGTCATTTTTTCTAAAGCACATGCAACAACACCGGCTGACTAATGCAGTGTTCGTGTGGAGGCTTGTGCATTGCATGCAATGTAAATTTCCCAATGCACTCTGCTAATTGCACTCCAAAATGGGCTTAGTATACCCCACAAATTTCATGCCCTAACACCCTGTGACTTCATACGGAGTAGCTGTGCCCCTCTTGAGGTTAAAATCACCGCTTGGCTCGCTTTCAACAACAAGCTCCTTACTGTCGAGATCCTCAACAAAAGGAACTTAGCATGGGGTCCACTTTGCCCTTTTTGCTCTAATCATTGCGAAGATGTTGATCATCTTTTTGTCGAGTGCGACTTCATCCGCCCTCTGTGGAAATTTTGTTCCTTAGCCTGGGAATCCTCTTCCATTCCCCCCAACTTATCCTCATGTGGGTCTCTTCTCCCCACGAATAAAAAGATTCACAAATCATGGATCCTTTCCGTTTTGATTATTATTTGGATTGCGTGGTCTGAAAGAAATAAAAGAATTTTCAATCGCTGCGTTCCCACATCGACTCCATCATTGAAGACTTTTTATTTCTTTTAAAGTTCTGGTCATCGTCTTTAAACCATGATGCCTTGTTGTCTTTAAACAGTCACCGGCTGGATGACTCCTTACTTTGCCTTCGTAATCTTAATGCTTTATAATTTTCTTTTATGCTCCTGTTTTTATTATTTTCTATGACCTGGTTTCGCAGGATTGAGAGGAGCGGTGGGTTCAATTCTCTTTTTTGATGCTGTACAATGGTGCACTTTTTGGTGGCAGATCTATTGGTGTACCTTTGGTGCATATTTTGTGTCGTTTCTGATCTGCCTTGGATGGTAGCGTTGCTGCCTCTTTACTCTGATTACCTCTGTTAAGAGGGATATTTTTGTGTTTTCCCCCTGCACCTGACTTCTTTCTATCCTGGGATTACCATGTTGTGCTGTTTCTATTTCTTTTGTATAATCGCTTTTCTTAAACGCTTGTTGTATGGGTTGCTTCATCCTACTGTTGATATTTTTGGGATGTCCAGTGTTGGTTTGGCTGTGAGCTTTGCGCTCCTTATGTTTGGCTTCTGTGTCTGTTTCTGTTGCTTGGCTAGTACGTTTCCGACGTACGATCGCGGCCCATAACTGACTGTATCGAGGGCCTTTCCCTTCCCTTGCGATGTGGGTATCTTCAGCTTCCATCATTTTCCTTATCGCTTGAAGTATAACCACTTTTCTTATTCGCTTATAGTATGTGTTTCCTCCTAATGTTGATATTTTGGACTTGATCCGTGCTTGGATTGGAAGTGAGCGCTGCGCTCCCTGTGTTTTGCCTCTGTGTCTGACTGTATTTCTGTGAAAGCATTCTTCCGTCGTTGACCTGCAGCACGCAGGCGGCTTTCTTCATGTTTCTTCCCTTCCCGTGTTGTGGGGATCGTCAGTGTGCATCGCTGATTATTTGCTGCGTGCTTGTGTTCCTTACTGAGGATTCTCATCCCTTAGTGTCTGTTGAAATGAGGCCCACGATTTCTCTGAGCGAGAGCACGCAAACACGGGGGTGTGTCCCCGTTTGCTGATTCATCGATGAGCTCTTCCCTCCTCCCGCAATGGTTTAGCCCCTGCTTGATCGACCCCCTACCATCATGCTTCAGACGTTTCCCCTTTCATTGTTTCGCTCCACCGCGACTCCGTCCGTTGCTCGATCGACTCTCTGGAGGACTTCCGGTCTCGGTCCCCATCGACTTCATCTCCGCGTGATTGTCTCTGATCTCGCTTTCCTCATCTCGCACGCTTCCGAAGTCTGTCGCTGTCATCTACCTCGCTGACTCGGGCATTCTCATTTCTATTTTCTTCGGCTGCAGCGCGACGCATCGATCTTCAATGTCTCAGTTGTGGATTGTGTTTTGTGCCCCGTTTCATCTTGTAGCGCAATTGCCTTAATTCGTCCTGGTTTTTTTAGGGTGCTCTTGTTGTCTAGTCTATGTTTTACGATTGTACTATTTTTTGGCTTGTTCTCTTTCATTATATATATATTGGGCTGGAATTAAGGCTGGCAATTGACCCGAACCCGACCCGAGCCCGACCAAGTCCGACCCGTTTTTAACACCCTATGGGCCTAAAATTTTTGTACAATTTCGGACTCGGGCTAAAAAATTCAGCCCGAATTAATTTTCGGGCCGGGTTCGGGCTTATATAGGTCCGACCCGAACCAGACCCGACTATACACTAATTGAAATAATACACCATAATTATTCTTATCATACTCCTTAGGCACAACTTATCAATATTCCTCCAAATTAAATACTATCTCCCATTCTCTCTCTCCTCATTTAATCCCCTCTTTCTCCCCCTCCACGCCTGATCTGCCTTTTCTCCTTCTTCCACAAAATTCTCTCCACTTCCTAGATCCACCCCCTTTTCGGCTTCTTCCTCCAAGCCATCACCTCGTTGGCCACCTCCATTACGACGCCGCTCCGCTGTTGTCGCGCCGCGCTCCCTCCACTGCCGCCGCCCCTCCATCGGTTCCCGCCATTGTATGTTACTGCCGTCGCCGCTGGTATGCTATTGGTATGCTAGACTACATGGTATGCTACTGCCGCAACAGCTACAGTACCCACCGCACCATTTGTTCCCGCCACCCCCAATGCTCCATCTGTCGTCGCCGCTGTATGTATTTTAGTATAAATTTTTTTTCCATTTTCAATGATTTTATAAGAAACCGGACTCGGGCTCGGGCTTTTGGATTTAATTCGGATCCGGGCTAAGTTTTAAATTAGCTGCCCGACCCAAAATCGGGTCGGGCTTGGACCTTAGAATTTTTTTCGGGCTCGGGCTCGTATAAGTCCGACCCAAGTCCGGCCCGTTGCCAGCCCTAGCTGGAATCAGTTGATTCTATCCGATTCATCAAAAAAAAACACCCTGTGACTTGTGGTGGTGTATACTATGGAGTTACAACACCACTAAACGTGCTTGGGTCATGGCAACCCTAATCATCGGATACTGATTCCCTATACTGATTCACTATATGATGTTCTTGCTGAAGCAATCCTAGCAACCGCATGCACTCTAGCGTCGACCAACTCTGGTCCCTCCTTACAGTAACTCAATGGTACGCACACCACTGTATCTCTGTCAGCCACCTCATTCATTAATGCCATGTAAATGCAATATAAATTATAAATAATTATTATATGGGTTCGCTATTTCAAATAAAATAATCAACAGGATGGATGACCCACCTAATCTAGTGAGTTTGAGCAGTAGTCCTAAACTTTACTGAACTGTGACCTCTATACTCAAGTATGTCCTATGTTCCACTTCCTTGGGTGCCTCACTTTAAACCAATCTTGGGCCTCACATGTTAGAAAAAAATTGAGTTGGCGCCGCAGAACGAACAAAACAACTTTGAACAAGTTGAAATAATCAATAAGCAAATAGACCCAATCACCAAAGAACATAGATTTTGCTCAATTCGGCAAAGCTAAAAAATTATTCAACATGATAAAGAGGTTACGCTAACTCTCTAATCAAGAATCTATCTCTCTCAAAGTTCTAACTAGAAGAATACATTTTGTTTACAATTGAAACTCTCATATGAAGTGCATACGTCTCATGGAGGCTAGAATGAATATGTGTCTGTGTGTAGGGAGGCGATCCGGTGAGAACTGTTCGAATGATAAACTTTGTGAGAACTTCATACATAGTCATCATATGAATAATCTGAACCGTTCACATTGATTAACACAAGTTACATGACTAAATTACTCTAAAAATGTAAAATCACATCATTTGAAATTCATCTTTCCATGCATCATGTCATTATAAAAAATAAAGATATTCAACCATACAATTTGTAACAGTGACATTTTAAATCTTTAATGCATAGACAATTGAATCTCAAATGACTTGTTCTCCCAATATAGATCAAAATGAACGGTTCAAAATTTTACAAATGAATCTCAAATGACTTTTAAAATTTTGCTTCGCTCGCCTACTTTGACAGAAAATTTCACTTCGGATTTTCCGAAGAATTTATTGACTCCAAATATGAGACATCAACAAAACACTACCTAGACTGACATACCTAATGATCTGGTGCCGAATCCTCTGGATGCATCACGACAACTTTGTAACTACTTACTTTATACAACTTCCAAGCCTATAACATGTATCTAATAACCCATTTGTGAAGGAGATAGATAATCCATCGATTTACATCTTTCATTTATAATCACACTATAACTGATCATCCATTCATTACATGTTTGTATGTGGCTTATTGTTACTGGTGTCTTTTACAAGTTTCATTTTCAAGTTATTAGGTCAGTGGGTCCATATTCTTGATTCATTCACTTCAAGACAAATCATTAAGGCACATTAGGAGTCTCGACTCCTACACCATTTTCCTTGAGATTCCTATTTGCATCGCTTTTGATATGCCATTGACACTCTAACTTGACAAGATTCATTGTAGGATTTTTGTAACCACAATTCAACTGGTCTGATCATAACTCCTTACTTACACACACTATTCAGTTGCAAATTCATTGAATCCTAATTATTTGTAAGTTTAAATTATATTTTTTTGCCTTTTGATGGGCCTAAGATGTTTTGCTGGAATTTTTAGCTGCAAAGCATCGAATTTGTTTCACTCACAACTCCCAACTTAAGAATCGTATTATATCTGCTTACCCCAGGTTTTGGGGTCATACATACTTCATCTATCACAGGTTTCTCTCTGGTTTGGATGTCTTTCAGTGGCCTAAAGAGGGCCACACTGAGATGGACAGCAGCTGGAAATCACCAGCCACACTGTTCCATCCTAAATTGACTACCACTCCTTATTCAAACTCATGTACTGCATCATTCATTCAAATTCACTACTCTAAACTACTTTTATCATTAATTTTGAATAGCTTATTCAGTTTCATCTTATAGAGTAAGTTGCACATATTTCTTAGAACTAGCACAAGAAATCACCCAGTCACATAGCTACATTGTATTAAAAATAAATATAAACTTCCACTTTCCCTCACATAGATTCACACACATTAAATACGAGATTTAAAATAATTATCGCACAACAGCATACTAGAATCAAAGATTCAAACAACTACACACAAACGTCTTTGCATAATCGATTATACCGCATCCACTTCACATTGAGGACTACCACATACTTATCCGTTAAAACGTTTAGAACAATTTTCATACAATAAAATACAGCAATTTAAGCTCCAATTAACTAAAATAAACATCTTATAAATACTGATGCCATTTTTCTCAACATGATCGTCATTTTGATCTACTAATATGTTTCTTTAAACTAAAATTCAAAGTTAATATCGCACATAACTATGTACATACATGCATATATAATCAAAATCAAAGCAATTAAACCAAGGCTTAGAAGTTGGTTACTCGCTTTATGCTGCACAACGCCTTAAGAAAGTTCCCACGTTTTTCTCATGGGCATTCCATCGAACAAATTGTGTGCTTGCACTCAGTATATTGGACCCCCCCCAAAAAAAAAAAAAAAAAAAAATTTACCCAAACCATTTCCTTCTTTCTGATTATGGTTTTAGGGCTATGGTTGTGAGATTCGACCAACAAAGAAGGAAAAGAAGAAAGTGGCGATGAATGATGATTGCCATTTTGGTGGTGGTGGTGCTGGTGGTCGATCAAAACAAGAGAAGGGTTGTGAGATGAGAATGAGAGAGAGTGTTCTTTTTGGGTTGTGGGTAAGTAGGTATGGGTATGGGGTACGGGTATGGGTATGGGTACGAGGTATTGGGTTTGCCCACACCACATAATAGAAGACAAAGAATTGGTGCAATTGGGGATCAGTTTTAGCAACCTCTTGCTTATTAGCAAAGAGATTTTTTATCATCTCTAATCTCTATGTCTAATAATCTCTACTATTTTAATGGAAAAGTTGGGATTTGTAACAAACAAATTCTAACTTCGTAACTATATATATTTTTGCGCATGTCTTCAAGATTTGCGTATTCTTGGATCGTACTTCCTGTACGTCGCAACTCCTCTTTCTTCACAGACGTTAACCTTGTGGCCGTCTTCTCTCGGTTTTGATGTGAATTGGTGTTTTGCTCCTTTCGTTGCGATGTTATTCTGGCTATTTTGCTCTGCTGCCCGTCTCGGAGTTGGTCTTCTTTTAGCTCACAGATTTCTTATTTGCGTACGAATCATCCATTTTTTGTACTCTTTTTTGTAATCTACTTTCTGTTTTACATCTTGTAAACTCGTGTATTTATTTCTGTAACTTAACTATTTATATATATATATATATTTGATGGCTGGAGCCGTTTGGCTCTATCCAGAATATCAAAAAAAACCTTTGTAACTATATAAACACGTATAATACACGTCCAAACTACATCAAACAAATATAAATGTGCACCGCACGTGTAGCCCAAATCAAAATACTCAAATATAAACTTTTTTTTTATTCAATATATATTCATTTAATTTGATGACTTTATTTTTTTTAGATGTGCATCGCACGTACATTATACTAGTATCTAATTCTAATATTTTAATGGGAGAATTGGGGTTGTCATTTGTAAACAACCATTCAACCAATTAATCTCAACCATTCAATTGTTAAGTAGGAGTTATATTAGCCACACAAAGTGATCTCGCCCTAACCTCACTAAATCTAAACCACACATTCTAATCTCACCCCACCCTAATTAAATAATAATCTCAAATCTCTAATATCTACTATTTTAATGGGAGAGTTGGGGTTGTAAACAAACAAACCATAATTTTGTAACTGAGCAAACCCGTGCAATATACGTCCAAATTAAATTCAATTAATAGAAACATTTGTAGACAAACAAATCTGTGTATTGTCCGTGCATATCTAATCTAATATAGGAAATATTAGATTTAATACTATACTACATTAAAGTTTTCACTATTAATAAAAATATATTTATTAAGGCGTGCATCGCACGTGGAAATTACTAGTAATATTATAATGGGAGAGTTGGGGTTGTCATTTGTAAACAATCATTCAACCAACTAATCTCAACCATTCAATTGTTAAGTAGGAGTTATATTAGCCACACAAAGTGATCTCACCCTAACCTCACTAAATCTAGACCACACATTCTAATCTCACCCCACCCTAATTAAATAATAATCTCTAATCTCTAATATCTCTACTATTATAATGGGAGAAGGCCTTAGTGGTATTTGTCATTAATTTTTTTTTTTTTTTAATTCTGTCATTTTGAAGCCAACTCACTTTGGTAAATATTTTCGAGAGTGGACCAGTTTGGTAAATAGTTTCGAAAGTTGATCGGTTTGGAAATTATTTTTCTTTTTTTTTTTCCTTCTTCCTCCACGTGCATCGCACGTGCATATTTTCGAAATGGACAAGTTTGGTAAATATTTTCGAAAGTGGATCAGTTTGGAAATTATTTTCCTTTTTTTTTCCTTTTTTCCTTCTTCCTCCACGTGCATCGCACGTGCATGATACTAGTAATATTATAATGGGAGAGTTGCGGTTGTCATTTGTAAACAATCATTCAACCAACTAATCTCAACCATTCAATTGTTAAGTAGGAGTTATATTAGCCACACAAAGTGATCTCACCCTAACCTCACTAAATCTAGACCACACATTCTAATCTCACCCTACCCTAATTAAATAATAATCTCTAATGTCTAAAATTATAATGGGAGAGTTGGGGTTGTCATTTGTAAACAACAATTCAACCAACTAATCTCAACCATTCAATTGTTAAGTAGGAGTTATATTAGCCACACAAAGTGATCTCACCCTAACCTCACTAAATCTAGACCACACATTCTAATCTCACCCTACCTTAATTAAATAATAATCTCTAATATTATAATGGGACAGTTGGGGTTGTCATTTGTATGCATTCAACCATCTAATCTCAACCATTCATTTTTAAGTGGAAGTTATATTAACCATTCATTTACTCAACTGTTGTTAGTTACCATAATACCCTCAAAGTTCAAATTTATTTACAACATAATTATTTACAAAAGTATCACTTATATAAAATAAAAGTTTGTGTCACTATGGATAATTTGTAAAGAGTGTGTCTTTACTATTTTAATCGGAGAGTTGGGGTTTGTAACCAAATAAACCCTAACTTTGTAACTAAACAAACTCGTGCAATACACATCCAAACTAAATCCAACAATATATATGTGCACCACATGTGTCACCCAAATCAAAACATTCCAATATAAACTATTTTTTTTAATTCGATATATATTCATTTAATTTAATAACTATACTTTTAAACACATTGTACTAGTTAGACTTTAATGGCACTCAAGTTTCAATATTAGTTCTTTTTCTGGAATAAGAACTTCAAAATAGTTGGTTTTGGGTCCAACATCTTTTGGACATATTTGTTATATGATTATATGTAGGGCTAAGCTAGGATACTAGAGATAGCATTTAGTGTCACTTTTGTTTTTAAGTCAACTTTAAAAAAAATGACCTTCTAAAATAAAAAAGTTCAACATGCTACATTTTACCTACATCACGAAATATATATATATATATGAGAAATACTTCATTGAAAACGCAAATGTTGTGTTTACAAAATATATATATATATATATAATACATGACTTATATATATATATATAGAAATACTTCATTGAAAACGCAAATGTTGTGTTTACAAAATATATATATATATATATAATACATGACTTATATATATATATATATATATATATATATATATATATATATATATATAGTCATGTATTATATATACTATATATATATATATAAGTCATGCTATTATGAGATGGTAAGATAGAGTGTTTTTTTGTGAGATGGGTGATTTGAATCATCCAAATCTCGATCACACCGTTCACACCATTCTACATGTCATCTAGATGGTGTGTAGAAAATTTTAAGCGATTTGGAGACCTCTAGCCTTTGCATCAAAGCGCTCAACACATTATGAAGTTGATGTGAAATACATGTATATGCATTTATTTGAACGCTTTGATTCATAGACTAGAGGTCTCCAAATCGCTTGAAATTTTGTACACACTAACTAGATGATATGTAGAATGATGTGAACGGTGTGATCGAGATTTGGATCATTCAAATTGCTAATCTCACAAAATACATCTTCATCTCACCCATCTCACCATCTCATTTTTGCATTTTTCTATATATATATATATATATATATATATATATATATATAGGGCTGTTCATCGGTGCTAAACCGAACCGAACCGAACCGAAATTTTCGGTTTGGTATATTTGAAACCAAAATCCGGACCGAAACTGATAAAATTTGGTTTGAACCGAACCGAATTTTATCGGTTCGGTTCGGTTAATAACCGAACTAACTGAAATTTTTAATACATACTAATTTTCTACTATGACTCAAAAGAGTGGCAGATGAGTCAGAAATATTCATGCTTTTCGCTCTCATAACTTAGACTATCTCAAAATGAAAATGGTGCTTGTCCTCCATTTGAGAAGTTGAAGATTGAACCACCATCCTATTAGGCTACACATCACCGTGGCTCACATGGTAATAATCTATTCTTCACTTAAAATAATTCACCCTAAATCAGGATTCACATTTCACACACATAGCCTTGTTAGTATTTTGATTTCATTTTGATTTCACACATATAATCAGGTATGCTACTATTAGCTGGAAGTGCACTTGCATAGCAGCTTAGTTTGAGATGGATCATAGGGGTATAATTTATTTTGGTCCAAAAAAAGTTCAGTTTTTTGTTTGGTTCGGTTTATTTAGAAGCCAACCAAAAACCGAACCGAACTCTCTAAAAAAACTTCGGTTTGGATCAAAACCGAACCGAAAACCGAAAAACCGAACCCAATTGGTAAATTTCGGTTCGGTTCGGTTCAGTAATCGGTTTTAACCAAAGTATGAACAGCCCTATATATATATCTTCATCTCACCCATCTCACCATCTCATTGTAGCATTTCTCTCTCTCTCTCTCTCTCTCTCTCTCTCTCTCTCTATATATATATATATATATATATATATAGGGTAAAAGGAATATGAGCAACTTGCTCATTTAGTAAAGGGCAAAAGCCAAAGTACCCCCCCCAACGTTTGGCCTGAGTACAAAATGCCCATACAACGTTTGAAAAAATACAATAAACCCATTATTCCGTTAACTTAACCCTATCCGTTAAGTTATAATTATTAATTTACTTTTTTACCCTTACCCTTTCATATTCATTCTCTTTCTCCCTTTCTTTATTCTTCATCATAGTTCAATCATGGGCTCAAGTGGGAGAGTGTCGATGAATATGGAGAAAAAAGAAAAGGAACAAAGTAAAGGATCTGAGGTTCTTCTGACTGTGATTCAGCTCAGAGACCCACAAGAGAAGTATGCCACTGTTGGAGAGATGATGAATGGTGTTATTGAGGCTTCATCTTCAGTTGCAGAGATGGGAGAAAGGAAGTATTGCATTGAAGGAGTACATGTTACTGGGATAAAGTGCGAAAGTACAAAAAATGGAGGGGAGTATCTCATGTGGAATACTTCTGCATAAGGATTGACATGTATAAGAAAGATATTAACTTGATGTCCTATTATTTTCACAGTTAAGGATAATTTTTTTGTTGATTGGCAACAGCTTAGATCTTGACATTGGTTGAAATATTCCAGCACTATTTGAATTGATTTGTACCATCTGCAATTATTATCAAGGAGCTTAAGGGCACACTAGTGGAATTATAAATTTTTAAAGTGACGATGTATCTATCATCGGGATCAAATTTTAATGGATTTATATGTAAGGTCAAGGAAATGTATGTTATTAGTCAAGAAAGAATTGTTTGTTTTTTTATCACTGGGTGCTTAGATTGTAATATTTATAATGCATTAACCATGATTGAACTATGATGAAGAATGAAGAAAGGGAGAAAGAGAATGAATATGGAAGGGTAAGGGTAAAAAAGTAAATTAATAATTATAACTTAACGGATAGGGTTAAGTTAACGGAATAATGGGTTTATTGTATTTTTTCAAACGTTGTATGGGCATTTTGTACTCAGGCCAAACGTTAGGGGGGTACTTTGGCTTTTGCCCTTTAGTAAATGAGCAATTGATTATGTGGCATGCATGTGATACATTGGACAACTAACCCTTTTAAGAATTTTCCAATCACATGCATACCACATCATCAATATATATATATATATATATATATATATATATATATATATGGTAAAAAGGATACGAGCAACTTGCTCATTTAGTAAATGAGCAATTGATTATGTGGCATGCATGTGATACATTGGACAACTAACCCTTTTAAGAATTTTCCAATCACATGCATACCACATCATCAATTGCTTATTTACTAAATGAGCAAGTTGCTCATACCCCTTTATCCCATATATATATATATATATGAAAAATGTATAAAATTACCCCATCTTTTGGTCCTTGATGACTGGTTAAAACACATCACACTCATTGGAAAAAAAAAATCGATGTGTAGTTTATGTGACGTTAGTCAAATACAAGAACATTCGTTTTTATTTTATATGGGTGGTATATGAAGTTGAAACCAGAACAAAAGTAACAGTAATGCTATCGACAATAGCCTAGCTCAACTATGTATATGCTTATTGTAAAATATATCATCGCATTTTGTTTTGCAAATGTTCTTCAACAAATATTATTTCAAAATGACACCACCACATAATGTATGGGCACTACAATTCCCCTGCTTGCTCGGACATTTCAGACATGGTGGTGGATGTGGGGTGGCCATGAAAAAAGGAGAGAAGGATCGAGGTTCGAGGAAGGGGTAGATGGTGGTGGTGGCGACAACAAAGGTGAAAGATATGTAAATCTGATTGCTAATTGCAAAACTTTTGAACTATGCCAACCGAAATGTTCACTTTACAAAACTATGGTCTAACATGTTTGCAACCAACTCTTGACTGATTGCCAGAGCTTTCCGGGGGATGAGTTCGACAATAGGAAGATAGAGATTGGACCAACTCTTAACTGAGTGGGTCGATACTCAACTGAGATTTCCACCCTCCAGAGATGTTGGTGGGTCTCATTTTTCTTTCTGTATTCTAGATGTTGCATAATTATTGGATTTGTCTCACCCAACAAGGATGTTGGAGGTGTTATGTTTTATTTCATTTCTGTATCTTTTCTTGGTTTCTTGTACCGTTACCTTGTCTTCCGGGTTTATTTCATTGCCATTTTATTAATGAAATATGATAGCTATACTTTATCTTTTCTTATAAATAATAATAATAATAATAAATAAATAAGAGTCAAGAGTCAACTAAACATGAGAGCTCCTCACCCTACCTCAACCCCATCACCTCTCATCTTTGCACTCCAACCTCAGGCCCAAGCGAGATCACTCTCCGTCGATGACTAAGCGTGGTAGGGATGAAGGCGGCGTGTCCCGCCCCAGTCAACGGCAAGGGGACCTGGAGCGGCGGCAGAGCAGAGATCGCGAGCGAACTAGGGAGAGTTCACCTGAAACTCATCGAAGACGTGGCGAAGAGGAAAGAGGGAGAGGAGAAGGACTGGGACGCCGCTGGGAGGATGCAAGACACTAGAGGGTGTCCAGAGACAAGCCTACAGCAACCCACCTCGACCTAGACGATAGAGTTGAGAGTAGAAAGAGAAGGTCGTATGTTGAAGTCACTAGAGGCAAAAACCAACTAAGCGATGAACATAGAGTTCATCCACGATCCCCCTCACCTGAGATAGCTCCGCGTCTCACTAGAGAAGACGATGCCAGTGAGTGGCTGTTGTTAAGCCGAGGAAAGTTCGGAAGCCCAACTTGAGTAAGAGCACGTCGGAGAACTCGAAGATAGATGGCCGGCAAAATTGTCACAAGTGTGCAAGACCGGAACACTCTATCAGTAAGTGCAAATTCGATTGGTTTTTCTATGTGTGTAGGTGTTCCGGCCACATTTCTACGGCGTGTCCTAAGTGCCTCAACATCGCAATCTCCAATTCGAAAGCTCCTAAGAACGCTATATCAACCACGTCGGAGGGAAGTAAAACTCAAGAAAGCATGGCAGGAGAGAGGCGAGTCATTCAAGCTTCCATCATCCCAACGCCATTAATGGCAGATTTCGAATGGTGCTATAACGGCGGCATCTTAATCAAAGCGCAAACAGGGAACCCTACGACCACCGACATCTCCGATCTCTTACACGCAGCGCTCGTGACTACACCGATGCCTACATGGGTAATCCAAGAGATCGCCATCAACAACTTTTTCGCGCATTGCAGCGACGACGCATTGGCGGAGGAGACGGTTAGAGTCAAAGGTTTAGAGGGGAAAGACTCGCATGGATTAGAGTTTTTCATTACTTTCAAGTGGTGGTCTCGCGAGTTCGGAGCATTGAAGGCCGAAAATCTTCCTCCGATATGGATTAGACTCTATAACCTGCCGTTCCATTGTTGGGTTCGTTTGGCTTTTCAAAACATTATACGGATCTTCGGCATGCTCATAGAAATAGACAGATAGACTCTGACTCGTTCCGCTCGCAAGTTCACGAGACTGCGTGTAGGAGTCGCGAACAAGTCAAAAATTCCACCCAAGATTATCACGGAGTTCGAAAATTCTATATACGAAGTTAAGGTCATCGTCGAAGTGCAAAAGAATGTCTCTTTTCGTAGATTAGCAATGGCGGAGCGTGGTCTTGCAATCGACGGTGGAGATGCGAGGAGAGAGGTTGAAGATGAACTATACCCGTCAAATGCAAGAAATTTCAATCCCAACCCTCCATCGGCAGCATCGATTAAGATCCAATCTCGTCCCTCCATCATATCTATTCCTACTGAAGAGCGGCAGTTTCAAAATTCGGTACAGCTGCTCCAGGAGCAATCTCACCCATCCATCGTACCTAACCCATCTGAAGTGCTTCAAATTCAAAAGACTTGTTGTAAAGTTAGGGACCCACAAGAGGAGGACATAACTAGGATGTCTAATAAGTGGTGACGGGTGACTAGCGGTGGTTCCAAAGCTGAGGTGACCCTAAACGGCAATGGGACAGAATGGAATAGGAGCGCTTCGAAATCCGAAATCCTTAAAAAAGGGGCTGACGTGGGCAACGAAGTCAGTAAGGAAATGGGACTGGTTAACGAAGACTGGATGCACTTTTCTAAATCGGATATCGAGGCATCTGTTAAAGCGGCTTTGTCAGCATTGATAGACACCAAGAAGCAACTGGGTTCTGGGCCTACGCACATGGGCCGGGAGGGAGAGGGGGTACATGCCGAAAAGAAATCTCAGGATGTTACCACAAGCCCAAACACTCAGTTGGGAAGTCCGGAGCAAACTAAAGACACTAATTTAGAGACTTTTCAACAGTCTTCCAATCCAGAATCAGGGGCAGGAATTATAGGAGCTTTAGATGGGGTGGGGATGATAATTTGGTCTCTGAAACGGAAACAGAGTGCAAGGATAAAGAAGTTACAGGCAGTGTGGGCAGCACAGCAACCAAGAAGATTACAGAATACAGAAGGAAAGGAAAAAGACAGGTGGACAAAGGCGGACTACAAGAGCCGGGTCATGAAGGGCTTCCACTTAGATGGAGCAAAGGATCGAAGGCAGACACGACAGGGGAAGGTACCTCGAATCCTAATTATTCAGTTCTCAATTCATTAAACGATGAATCGCTCATTTACTTTGCTAGTCTGTACGGTCTAGCCATGGGTTCTACTAGGACTGAACAATTAGAAAACGTAGCTTTCATTAGAGATGATACAAGAGTAGCAATCACTTAATCCCTGTAATGCCCTGATTTTTCATTTAATGAAAAATTATTTTATTTTTTGCACGTAGTGTGCACGTGCAATATTTTTGGTTGAATTAAATCTTATGATTATTTTCATTGTGATGAGTATAGATATTTAATATGTGTCTTTAATTATTTTTTCTATAAAGCCTTCTTTCAATTAGACAAAAAGCCTTTTCTTCTAAAAAGCCCAAAGTTAATTTAATTTATTATTTTATAATAATTATTTTGGCCCATTAAACTAAAGCCCATTAATTAATTTATTTTTTTAAATATGACTTGTAATGTAGAATACAAATTAAAGTTTATTTTTATATAGAATAAAATGTACAATTTTTGGACCTAGTTGCATGCACGTGCACTACACGTACACATGCAAAATGCACTTCCCATGGCCGGTTGCATTCTTTTGGAGGGAAAATCAAATTTTAGTGGTGATCATGGTGTAGTGGTTACTTGGTTGTGGGTAGTTAATGCAAATCCTACTTTCATCCTAGTCCTCCATCTTATAACCAACTACTTGATCCTAGCCCTCCATTCTCTTTGATTTTTAGTATAAATACCCCCCCCCCCCCCCCCCCCCCCCATGGCTAGTTATTCCTGTGCTTATTAATCCCTCCAAACCTATAGTCTAAATTATATTATTTAGTAGTGATTTTGTGAGTTGAAAGATTAAGAGTGTGTGGGATTGTGCTTGCAACATCAAGAAGGAGAAGAGGGGCCGGTTTTCATCAAGAGGAGAGCTCGGTTTTGGTGCTTTTGGGAGGCTTGTGTGCACGTGTTCAAGGAAGAGCATTTCGTTGCAAGGACATTCGTCTAGGGATTGCTAGTTGTAATTTTTCTCTTCATACAAGGTGGGTAAATTTTCCCTATTTCTAAAATAGGAATGCATGCTAGTTTTAATTAGAAAAATGATGCATGAAAATGATGAATAAGAATGCACATTTAATTGAAAAGATGATCCCTAATTGATTTGTTGATATGCAAATTATGTGTGTTGCTATTAGTAAAAATTCAAGATTGTGTGCAATATGGTTATAAATTGTCTGAGGAAACCTTTGTTAGAAGCATGAAAAGTTATGTGCAAGATTAGTATATTGACTACGTCGATTTATGTGCTAAATTGGAAATTTTTGTTATGGCGTTGTAACGAATATATTGAGATGCAATTTTTATGTTTGGAAAATGAATAAGAGCAGAAATTAGTATAGAGGTTAATGAATTTATAATGTCAAAAAGGAATGTAGTAGTAGTAGTATGTCACATTATCCAAATTGTATGGTAAAAAATGTGTTAACCATGGGGGAAAATTATGTCTAATTATTTAAGAAATTTATTTTCATATACTGGAATAAAATTCAGGATGAAAACGATTAATTCGGATTTTTACAGTGTGTTAGTAAGAACAATGCGAAATGCAATTTGATGAACGTCGAAATGTTCTAAATAACAGAGAGTATGGGTTAAATGAAATTTGAATTATACTAGTGACAACTTGAGAGCGTAGCTCAAGCGGTCGGGATGGCTCTGATCGCTACAGTGGGTTTGGCCTTAAAGGTTGCGGGTTTGAATCCTTGTGGCACTATTTTTATTTCATAAAATTTTGAACGTATATGATCAGTGGCCGAGATTATATAATACTTTCAGCGCCTTCTTATACTGCTGGCGCAAGTGGCCTAGTGGTCTGTGCCTACGGCTGTCTTCTCGGTGGTGCTGAGTTTGAATCCCGGTCTCGGCAGTAATGAAAAATTGTTTTTTTTGGATATTTTTGTGGTCAAAAAATTGTGAAAAAATTATGACTATTCTCCTAAAAATATAAGTGACTTAAGAAAAATAATTTGGGGATTATTTGCGTGAAATAAAACATGATTTGAGAATAAAATGTGTGAATAGAACTATGGTTCTATATTTATATTTTTGTAGAGTTATATCTTGCAAAAATAACTTGAAATGAAGGATTAGAAGATTAATTTGGCAAAAAGAAAGTATATTGTGTGATGTGATGCAAATTATTCTCATTTGAGAATAGTGTGAAAAATATGAAATGTGAATATCCGTTAGTGATGTGAATTTCAATGTGAAAGTAACATTTGATGAGTTACATGATGAGTAATTAAAATTCATGTATAGTTATGGACTATTTGAATGAATTAGAAATCATGATTTGAAAAGAGAATTATTTTTGAGTATGATGACTCAATATGGAAATTTATGAGATGGAAATGCTCAAATTAGAAATTGTGAATTGAAAATTGAAACAAAAAGAGTAGCTAAGTCTCCCCCGTCATTTAGAAATAAATGAAATGAAAATTGAAAAGAAAGACCAAGGTTGGTCATGTTTGAATGAATGAATAAGTCCGGTTTAGTGGAGAGGCTAACTCTAGAGCTTTGATTTTTGTTCATGATTTTGATAAGAACTAAGGATTAGTACATAGTGGAGACATGATGAAATTAAGAGAAAAACACGAGTATGAGGGCCATCGGATTAGCGGTGTGAGAGTGATCCACAGGCTGCCTGCTTGATGCGTCAAGGCATGGCGTGGGCACTACTCCAGAATTATCGTCCCGATGGCGACGCTTGTGGGATGTTTGAGTGGCTATGGGTGGTGCCATTGTTCCATGGCGGAGGCTGAATTGTCCATAGGTTGCCTGCTCGATGCGTCGTGTCAGTGCGTGGGATTCCCCTCCAGGCTGCCTGGACATGGGCTCGTAGATCATAGAACATCTAAGATACCTACCGTAATTACAGCAGTAGATTAAGTCATAACGAGGGATTGAATCCTACAAAGATGAAGAACGATTAAGGGTTTGCCCTCGGACCTATGTAGTATGGGATGCATAGAATCCGAACAAGTGCGCATTAGTGTCATCTAACATAATTAACTGCATTAAGGACTAAGTGCACAATCACAACACGACATTAATAGGGTAGTCCCTTTTAGTTTGATATGTGACAAGTTTGTGTTTGCTAAATATGGAAAATAAGTTATACTATTTCCGGCATAGAGAGGATGGCCGTGTATAATGATCGTCGGTTGAATAAACTGACGTACCCACAGTCGTATATGCAGGTAAATGGCTTGATACAGATTAAAGATGAACAAATGCTTAAAGATTACTCAATGTTGTTGAATATTTGTTTCATTGTTGTAAATTTTACTTCCGTTGTGCAATCTATAGTGTAATATTGATGTAAACTCTGATGTAAAGAAAAAAGTTTAAATTTTCTTGTAAAATTGTACTAAAGGAAGCGAAAAGATCCTGTAGAACATCTCGAATTCAGTGTATTTGGGATTCGGGGCGGGTAAGGGGGGGCGAGGGTAGGAGTCAACCTAGTTTTTAATGGTTTACATGTTTTGGAATGTAAGGGGGATGCAACAAAAATCCAAAAAAAGAGCTCTCGGTATCACTTTAAACAAAATTCGTCCTAGTATATGTGGGTTCCAAGAAACTAGAATAGAATCGCCTATTAAGGAGGATTTCACTACCATTAGAGGGATGGTAGACTTTGATTGGAGATATAAGTCGGTGGTGGGTTTTTCGGGGGGGATTGTGGTCGGGGCGAACTCTACACTCTTTGAGATTATAGACGATTACATAGGAGCCTTTACGGTCTCGATTAGAATTAGAAGGAGAAGCGACAACTGGGTCCAAACTATTTCCTCGGTGTATGGGCCATACGACTCTAGACTATGCAAAGAGCTTTGGAAGGAACTAAGGGTCATCAAAAATAAATGGGACGGACCGTGGATGATTGGAGGAGATTTCAACATCACTAGATTCCAAGATGAGCATAAGGGTAAAGGTCACAGTTGTAACGAGCAGGACTCGTTCAATGAGACTATAGACGACTTGGAGCTGCTGGAATTAGAAATGGCAGACAGAAAATTCACCTGGTTGAACATGAAACGTAACCCGACCTTGGCCAAGCTTGATATAGTACTGGTGTCCAACGAGTTAGAGGATGCTTACCCTTTAGCAAAAGTCAAATCTACAGTGCAATACACGTCGGACCATTTTCCTCTGGTTATAGAATGTGATCAGGACGGGAGGGACAAGCGGTCAATCTTTAGATTTGAGAAAGCATGGACTGTATGTGAGGAGACCAGACAAGCTATAGCTGACCCGTGGTCCGCCGACACCAATGAGGCAACAACAGTTGGAATCTGGGTGGAGAAGACGATGCGTCTTCGCAGGAGATTAAAAGGGTGAGCTAGACAAAAGATGTGCGAGATCAACTCCAGAAGAGAGACGTTAGGCATCAGATACGACGAACTGGAGAAGATTCAAGAGGATAGGGTACTTCTGGAGTCGGAAAAAGACGAATTAACTAGCATCAGACTAGAGATACCGCAGATAGAGACTATGGAAGAGATGTACTGGAGACAGAGATCAAGGATACAATGGCTCGGAGAAGGGGACGCAAATACCAAATTCTTTCATAAGGTAGAAAATGGAAGAAGAAGAAGAAGAAAAAATCATATCACGGGCTTATCGGTGGACGGTATTTGGACAGAGAGAGAAGAGCTGATCAGAGAGGATTTAGACAAGAAATTTCATGAATTATTGGGTCGTAAATCAACTGGTAGATGCAAACTTCAGTCGGATATATGGAGCTCCTCTATAATAGATGGTTCCAAAGGTATCAAGACTAGGTTTTCAGAATTGGAGGTCTACGATGCAATCAAGAATCTAGGACAGGACAAGGCCTCAGGGCCAGACGGGTTGCCTATCTTCTTCTACAAAGTCTACTGGAACATAATTAAACAGGACCTGATGAACATATTCCATGAGCTATACGACGGTGTTGCAAAGATGGATAGGATTAACTATGCGACAATCATTTTGGTCCCGAAGAAGCGTGAAGTTATTTCGTATGAAGATTTCAGACCAATTAGCTTGCTTAACGGCTCGTTCAAAATAACTACTTAAGTGCTTGCCCAAAAATTGGCTCTGCAACTTAACGATGTGGTTGCCCCCTCGCAATGTGGGTTCATTCGAGGGAGGGATATCATGGACAGCATAACATCAGTCCACGAAATAGTTTTCAGGGGCTACAGAGCTAAAGCGGATTAATTTCTCCTAAAATTAGACTTTCAGAAGGCTTATGATTCTGTGCACTGGGACTGTCTGGATGAAGCTCTGGAGCTCAAAGGATTTGGAGCGAAATGGAGGAAGTGGATGAAAATGTGTGTCCAGAGAGGAAAATCGTTCATTCAAGTGAACGGATGGCAAGAAAAAGAAATTAGATGTAAAAGAGGGCTCAGGCAAGGGGATCCCCTATCTTCTCTCCTATTTGCTATCGTCGCGGATGGGTTTGCAGAAATGATAAAGAGGGCTCAAGAACTAAACGTTATCAAAGGGATCCAGATTAAAGGAATTGCACTACCAATGACGATCTTACAATATGCGGACGACACACTTTTATTCGGGAGGGCTGAAGTGGATGAAGTGATAGCTATTAAGGCAGCGCTGGCAAGCTTTCAAGGTTGGTCAAGCCTGAAGGATAATTTAGACAAGACAAGCAGCATCCCCATTAGCGAGCAGCTATCAACACCAGTTACTGAGATAACGGATTTATTAGGATGTGGGAAGAGCGAATTTCCAATTAAGTAACTAGGTACGCCCATTAGGCCAGGGGCGCTACTGAAGGAAGATTGGACGTTCCTGATCGAAAAGATAGCCAAGAAACTCGCAGGTTGGAAGAGCCGCTTCCTTTCCCTCAGAGGAAGGATCATACTGTTAAATTCGGTTCTTAGTGCAATTCCGCAGTATCTAATGTCAATTTACGAATTGCCGAAGTGGGTCATCAATAAGATTGATAAAATTAGAAAAAGATTCTTATGGAAGGGAACAGATGAGGGTAACAAAGGAATGCACTTGGTAAAGTGGGGAAGAATATGTAAGAAAAAGGAATATGGCGGGTTGGGCATCATGAATCTCTACATGAATAGAGCGTTGCTAAGCAAGTGGTGGTGGAAGATTGCTTATAAGTGCAAGGGCTGGTGGAGCTACTCATTCGACCTTTTCCGCAGAAGAAGAAAATTTAGGTTTTGAGGAAGAAGTGTGTTGGCCAAAGTCTCATTCCTGTGAAAATGAGTTACGAAGCAAGGAGAGATATTCCACACTAACACGAGATGCACAGTTGGAAATGGAAAAAATACCAGATTTTGGAAGGATAAATGATGTGGCAACACGACTCTTCAAAACCGATTCCCACTTGCTGCGGCCGCTACGACTAACTTAGATTTGACGGTGGCAGATGTTCGGAAGAGAGGCAAACTCAGATTTTTGGTGTCTGCAAGCATAACACCGGAAAGTAACGCCCAGTTCGAAGAACTGAACAGACTAATCCAAGTAGAAGGGAGTCAGGCAAACAACAGCGAGGACATAAGATGGCGGGATAGGGATGAATCAAAAGTATTCTCGATGTCCTCTATGTATAATTGGATCAACGATGGAGGGCTGAGATGTAAAGAAGAAAGCATCATTTGGGGGGCTAAGGTGCCTCTGAAGGTCAAAGTTTTCTACTGGTTAGCTCACAACAATGCGATTCTCTCCAAAGTAAACTTCAGAAAGAGACATACAAATCGATGTTACGTGCGGGAAGTGTCTAAGAGCGGAAGAGGATGTCCCCCACATCCTCTTCCGATGTCCTAAGTCTAGGCTAACATGGGAGGTAGTTTGTTGGGAATTTGGGTATACCCGATGCCCGAATTCAACTTTTGACATTTGGGGGATATTAAGAGATGATCATATTAGAATAGAAGATAAAAAGGCTTGGGACATAGCAACCGCTGCGTCAATGTGGAACCTATGGCTAGAACGAAATGGTTTAATCTTCCGCAATAGTTCTTATAGATTTTCAAGCTCAATGCATAAAATTTTCCTTTTTATTCATGACTGGGCAGGGACTGAGGAGGCAAGGAAGAAGATGAAGTTCAACGAAGGGAAATAGCCAAGGAGAGCAGTGAAGAGTGGTTCGTCTCTCAGGCAGTAGGGGGGCGACGACAATACTTTGCTTTGATGCTTCCTTTTGGGTCTCAGTTGGATGATCGACATTAGCTTTATGTAACTGTTGTTGTATTCGTTTTATGTACGTTTGTATTTTGAGTTGCCACTGTACTGCTTTGTTTCTTTAATTATCATTAATGAAACGATGACTGCGCAGGGGCGGATTTGGCATGGGTCCAAGTAGTCCCAGGACCACCTAGAATTACAAAAAGTCTCCTAGTACTGATGGTAAATGTCTTGGGTTATGTTCTAGCTGGTCCAGGATCGAATCCTGGCCACAGCAAAGATTTTTTTTTGCCAACAAATCTGGGCCTTTTTTGTTTTATTTTTTTTTAACCCACAGTAACACCATTGGCCTGTTAACCCTAATACCCTATTTACCTTTCATATTCCCAGCCGCCAACAACCCCTACTTCTACTATTCATCTTCCTCTTCCTCTAATCCTCTTCCCATATCTCTCTCACTCGAAGGCGGAAGGTCCCGAACCGCCGAACGGAACCCATTCCTCCTCTCCCGCTTCTCTCCACCACTCGCGAGTCGCGACACCCTCCCCCACCACTGCTCCCCTTCCCATCCGGATGGCACAAGTGTCGCACGTGCTCAAAGCCCTTCAGTTCCTCTCTCTCTTCTCTGTCACTACCTTTTCCTTTCCCCCTTGTTACTCTTACCCCCTCTTCCTTTTCGGCCAGTTCCTCAACTTCAGGTATTATTTTATATTTTAAAATATTTTTTGATGTTATTTATACCCATTTTCATAGTAATATTTGATTTGGGTTTTCATAGTAATATGTGTAGTCTTAAGTTTGTGCATAATGTTGTAGAGTTCATTGAAATTATTTGAGAAATTTTATTCAGCCGGGTTTGTTTGCTCATTGATAGAACAACGTTTCCCATACTGCACATTTTCTTCCAAAAGTAAAATATTGAGAAATGTTTGATTTTAAAATTTGTTGAGACGGATATGTTGGATGTTATGGAATGAATTATTAGGAGGAAGATGGCCCCTTTCTGGAGTCACAGAAAGGATTATTTGCATCGAAATGTTGTCTTCTCACTTCTAGTAGTCCATTCAATTACATCTATTGCATCAGTTTTTAATAGTGAACTCCTCTAATAATTATGGTGCGAAGAATTGAACTCTATTTTTGTGATATCATTTTATGTGAGATGGAAGTCTTTAATTATCATTGATTAAGGCTATGTTAATGAACAAAGTTCAGTCTGGACTACTGTCTCATAACTCTAGAAAACTCTAATTATTCTAACTTTAGCATGTTTGGGATGTCTAATCTAGAAAATAATTAGAAAACTCTAATTATTCTAACTCTAGAAAACTCTAATTATTCTAACTCTAGAAAACAAGAAACAAGAAAAGGTTAGAAAACTCTAATAAAATGTAAACAGGATGTCTAATCCTTGGCTTAATGATTGTCTAATCACTTTTGTGGAGAAGGAAGTGTTTAGCACAGTCGATAATTTAGATATAATTAAGCGTTTTCAGGCTATGAAGAAGAGGAGAGTTCAACTAAACTTGTAATAGAATTATATATTTGATTCAAGTTGCAGCGTACTTCATTATGCCATTTTAACTATATGAGATATTATTACTTTATTTTTTATTTTTTTTTCTGTCGAGTTATATAATTATTTAATAGATAAAGGCACCTCCAGTTTTTAAATCCTAGATCCGCCCCTGTGACTGCGGTCATCTTTTATCAAAAAATAATAATAATAATAATAAATAAATAAGATACGTGTTCCCAAACCATAGTTACTCCAGTTCCAAAATAATGGCTACAGTTGTATATAAACGTAGTAAGAATATCCGACCAAGTAACAGATATCAAATACAGTAAAAGCCAAATAAACATGTAAATATAATTTATGTGGAGCCTCATCTTTGATTCTTTCATGCTTGTTGCCATTCAAAAGAATTAGACAACAAAACATAAAAAATATAAGATAGTTCACAATATTATTCTTGGCAAATCAAGCAATCCCCTTAACAAGCAAAAATTCAATACAAACTGCAACACACTCGAACAATCATCAAAATGATAGATCTCATGCAACACACAACAGGAAAAGGATGAAAACCAAACTAAAAGGCACAGAAGAAACAAAATCACTTTATAAGTTCAAGCCTCAAGGATGCGAAGTTGAAAATTATGATGACCATCATGCTGCGAGTTTCCAACTTTCAGATCAGGATCTTCTCAATGGCATCCTGAAATCACAAGAAAAACCGAATTTAAAAATGGGTGTAATAAAGTTTAGTTAAATTGAATATCACTACCATGGATTTTGACTATCTTTTAGATAAACATAAAACTAAAAACTCCAACTAACATACTTTATTATGCGCAACAATCCATGAACTTTCACTTAACCTCAACCTCCTAAATCTGTAAAAGCAGTTACAGAACCATAAGATAAGTGATTACATATTTACGTGAATTAAACGATCACCTTTTTCAAACTAAAATACCCCCCTGCTTTAATTAAGATGGCCTTGGATCCTCTCTTCTTCTCCAATAGCAAGAACAGACTCTTCTCTTCCCCCTCTCAGCCCAAGCACTGAATCAACTTCTCTCTGCCCTCAATTTTGATCGGTTCATTGTGCAATAAATGAATACCAAGTAAAAATTTGTCATTCAAAGTTTTGTTTCATCTTTTTTCTCATTGGTTATTCAAAGTTCTCGCTCTCCAATTTTCTACCCGGACCTGAAGCATTGAATCAATTTGCATTTGTGATTCAATGTGCAGGAAATCGGCCCAGAGCCAAATGTTCTCATTAATTTGTTATCCACGTTACATTTCAATCGTTTTTTTCCTTAAATTATTTGCAAAAAAAGTCGTGGCTTTCGGAGAGAAAGTAGATGAATGTGAAATGTTTCACCAATTTTGGAATTGGTGTATATGGGTTTCAGGATGTGTGTTTGTGTGCGTACTATCATAATCTTTCGATTCTTTCCATTAACAATGACAAAAAAGTTTCATGAAATTTTCAGAAAATAAATGATATTTCATGGACAGGCAACTTTCAAACCACTTAGTTTTCTATCTTTAGACTATTTGAGATATATATAAATTCCAAAGAAATTCTCAAACCATTGGGCATAAAATTTCTATGAAAAAGCAGGAAAAGCCTTTGGATCTCTTAAAAAACAGTGCGCCTACATGGTCGCCTCGTTTTTCGAGGAAATCATGTAGCGGAAAAGTGTTTAAGAAGATCCAAAGGCTCCTTCATAGAAGTTCAATGCCCAAGCGGGCATAAATTTCTTTTTCCATACAAATCAACATGAACTTCAGGAGTCATCCATTGAATTGCCTACCAAAGTAATTTTGTTGCTCTAACTACGAAAAATCTCTCCTAGTTTAATTGATATCCAGAATTATACACACACACATACAGTCATATGGAAAGGCAGTGTGTGGGGCCACAAGTTTTGGTTCAGCATATACAATATGGAGGCCGCATATGTGATACAACACATATTGCATATTTAGTTTCAATTTTCTGGCACTGGCAAAAAAAGATAACATAAAGCAATAAGCGCTCAATGTAAAGGTGCACAATGCAAGATCCACCGATATAGGCGAGCATATTTTTTATGTGAGCACACAGCCAATCTATCTGAATATTCTGAAAATTCTTCCCCCCAAAACCTAGAACTATGGCTGCATCTACATATGATGTTTATGCGGTCACATAATTTGCATCTTAGAATAGTGACGATACTCATAGGGGGTGCATATTCTCTATGAACGTGAATACTATTTTTTATTTTTCCCTTTTGCAATTTAAGAAAATTGCCCAAAAGAAAAATCTAAATATGCAGCTTTATAGTCTTCCGCTGTGCACCACCTACGGTGCACACGTCGTGTGCACTAGGCCTTCCTGCCTTCGTATCGACAATCCGAACCGTTCACATTGATCTACACATCTAAATTAGTTTAAATATGTAAAATCAAATCATTTGAAATTCATTTGCTCATCCATTGAAGTGTTACAAAATTGTATGGTTGAAAATCATTGTTTTTTATAGTCACATGATGGATGGGCAAATGAATTTCAAATGATTTGATTTTACATATTTAGACTAATTTAGATGTGTAGATCAATGTGAATGGTTCGGATCGTCGATACGAAGGCGGGAAGACCGAGTGCACACGGATGGGTGGTGCACAATGGAAGATTTTCCTCTATATATATATAGATCAATGTGAATGGTTCGGATCGTCGATACGAAGGCGGGAAGACCGAGTGCACACGGATGGGTGGTGCACAATGGAAGATTTTCCTCTATATATATACTAGGTTTGCCCGTTGACACGTGCCTACGGCACGTCTTCGGAACGGTGCACCTTATTTGATCGTATAAAATAGTTTTGGAGGTCGAGCAAATTAATTGAAATAGCAAACATATTATATAAGAAACTTTTGTGGTCCAGCAAAAAACATATTATATAATTTTTTTGAACTGTTTTCAAAGCTTTTAAATTTTTAATTTTTTTGAGTTTTTAAATTTTTTATTTTAAAAAAAAATTTTAAAAATTATTTTCTTAATTTTTTGAATAGTAGAGGGAGGGAGAGAGAGAGAGAGAGAGAGAGAGAGAGAGAGAAATTTTTAAAAAAATAAATATAGGAGTTGTTTTGGGTGGGGGATTTGAATTTGAGTTTGGAGGGAACTTTGGGGGGGAAAATATGTTTTGTGAGGTTAGATCTGGGCCTTTGATTTTTGAGGGGATTGAAGGAGAACCACTTGATAGCTTTCTTTGTGTTTTATTATATAGATATATATATATATATATATATATATATATATATATATATATATATATATATAATCAAATACACCATGCATCCTAAAATAACTACAACACTATAATGATGAAATTACCTGGTTCAGCTTGATTATCTACAATGTCTACGACTACCATCAAAAAAAGATTCACTGCCTAAATAAACCCATTTATAGGTCAAAGAGGATGTAATTATGCACCCATGCATCCTTGACCCTCCCAGGTCTCTGTCACCCAAATACACAATGGTAAACATCTGTTACATTCTGATGCATAAACTACAAGCTTGTAGGCTAATTGAGGAACACTAAGAAGCTAAACATAGACTACAGAATTTCCATCACTCGTACATAAATCAATTAACAAATCTACATTACATTTTATTATAATAGGTGCAAAGAACATACTAATCTAATCTTGAGAATTTTTTACTAACATAAACAATAGCATAAACTTTACTAGCATGACCATTTAAAAACTTTTTTAAAAAAATGTGAAGCATGTGAAGCAATTTGGAACCTATGAAATGTTATTAGTTTTGGGAGAAAACTCTATTTCTGCTGTTTTAAAAACATTTCTAGAAAATAGGCGACTAAATAATAGCTAAAGAGGGATGCAGGAACTACATAATTACTAATACAACATAAGTTAGTACTTGTAAAGATTCCCTTTACCTGGACTCTATTGATGCCAGATTGTACCTCAAATCAAATATAGTGTCAAGTGTCAAATAGTTAATTGTAAGAGAATCGTGGGAAATCTGGAAAAGAACTTGCTACTTGTAATAAAAGAAATGGTAAAGAGGTGAAATTAGCACATAATGATTAGGATAATTAAAAGAATTGTTGTAACTTGTAACAATATAAGATATATAATTCAGCATACATGACATTTCTCAACATAATGACGAGGTAATAAGATGGTGTGGATGGAGTGTGGTACTGGTAACACTAAAAGTCAAAGTTAATGAGGATATTATATTTATATCTTATACTTGTAATACCCCTAGTATGTAATATATATATATATATATATATATATATATATATATATATATAGGGAAAGCTTCGGTTGAGCACTACTCTAGTGCTCACCGCGTGAACACTAGCCCTTCGGGCGTTCATATCGAAAATCTGAACCGTTCACATTGATCTACACATCTAAATTAGTCTAAATATGTAAAATCAAATCATTTGAAATTCATTTGCCCATTCATTGAAGTGTTACAAAATTGTATGGCTGAAAATCATTGTTTTTATAGTCACATGATGGATGGGCAAATGAATTTCAAATGATTTGATTTTACATATTTAGACTAATTTAGATGTGTAGATCAATGTGAACGGTTCGGATTTTCGATATGAACGCCCGAAGGGCTAGTGTTCACGTGGTGAGCACTAGAAGAGTAATATATATATATAGGGAAAGCTTCGGTTGTGCACTCCCCTCCGCGTGCACTCGGCCTTCCCGCCTTCATATCGACGATCCGAACCGTTCACATTGATCTACACATCTAAATTAGTCTAAATATATAAAATCAAATCATTTGAAATTCATTTGCCCATCCATCATGTGACTATAAAAAACAATGATTTTCAGCCATACAATTTTGTAACACTTCAATGGATGGGTAAATGAATTTCAAATGATTTGATTTTACATATTTAGACTAATTTAGATGTGTAGATCAATGTGAACGGTTCGGATCGTAGATATGAACGCCCGAAGGCCTAGTGCACACGCCGTGTGCACTAGAGGAGTGCACAACCGAAGCTTTCCCTATATATACCGAAGCTTTCCATATATATATATATATATGTGTGTGTGTGTGTGTGTGTGTGTGTGTGTGTGTGTGTGTGTGTGTGTGCATTGTTAATGTTAGCATACACTATGGTAAGTTTCTTTTACCTGATGTGTTTTGTTTTTTTTAAAGCCCAACCTTTCCTCTCTTAAAGCCCAACCCAACAATGTTTCCATAGGTAAATGTAAATAAATAAAGCTTAGGGGGGTAAAAGTAAAAAAGAATGACATGTAAGCTCCCTAGAAGTCTCCACACACCCACATCTCTCTTTTCCTTCTCTTTTCTTTTGGTTTTTCTTCTGGCCGGAAATAACAGCAGACAGCAGCACCATTCTGCTCTCATTTACTCCTTTTCTATATATATGTGTGTTCCTTACTGTTGTTTCCAAAACCTTACTTCTCTTATACTAAAACCCTAACCCAATTTTCTTCCATTCTCTTCTATCTGCAATACTTAAGCACCTATATATATATATATATATATATATATATATATATATATATTCTTCTATCTGCCATACTTAAGTTTCTATCTGCCATACTTAAGTATATATATATATATATATATATATATATATATATATATATATATATATATATATATATATTCTCTTCTATCTGCCATACTTAAGCACCTATATAAATATATATATATAGAAAGAGAGAGAGTTTTACAACTGTGGAAAAAAACATAAGCTAAGGAAGTTTTTGAAGCAAAGAAGAAGAAGCATATCTTTGAAGAAGAAAGTGGGTATTTTCCTTTATCTCTTGATTACTTTTGTGACTTTTTTTATAGAAGTTATGTTTGATAATATTGTGGTTTGAAAGTAGTAAAATTATGTTAAGAGATATGCTTGTTAAAATTAGCTATTCTTGTTAATATGTTGTTAATTACAAGTATTAGAAAATTCAGTTTATATAAAATAAATATAGCTCATGTAGTAAGTAGTAATATTAGTAGAATTTATAGCATCAGTAGTAGTAGTAATATTAGTAGTATTATAGCATCAGTAGTAGTAGTAATATTAGTAGTATTAAAGTATCAGTAGTAGTAGTAATATTAGTAGTATTATAGCATCAGTAGTAATAGTAATATTAGTAGTAGTAATGGTATCAGTAGTAGTAGTAATATTAGCAGTATTAATAGTGGCAGCAGTAATAGCAGCAGCAGTAGGAGTAATAATAGCAGTAGCAGTAGTAATAGTGGCAGCAGTAATAGTAGCAGTAGCAGTGATAGTAGTAAGCATCAGTAGTACTGAATAATAGGCATCAGAAGGCATCAGTAGAAGCAGTAATTTAAAGAAGTAGTAATTCAAAAATAAAACTTGCAGTCACTTAAAGTAATGGTAGCAAAGTAGAAAGGAATAAAAGCTATAGTCACACACTTAGCTAACTAAAATTTAAGATAGTTTAATAATGGTAGTAAAGTAGAAAAGCCACTTGTAGTTGTATACTTAGCTAATCAGATTTATGATAAGTAAAGTAGATCGTAGTAAAGAAAAGAAAAGATATGTAGGCATTAAAGACTTTATTAAGCAAGTATGCATAAGTATATGCATATGGTGGTAGTATGCATAAGTATATGCAAATGGTGGTGTTTGGTGACTTAAGTGCACTAGTGTTGATATGCATATGGTGATATCTAGTCACTAAGTGCCCTTTTGTTATACATATAGTGATAGTAAATATGTATTAAGTACACTAGTTTTGACATACGTCAATGACGAGTATCTAAGCTAAATTGACTCTTAGCTTAATCCGACAATTGAATTGAATTCATACTCAAGTTAGATAACTCACTGTAAGACAAGATTAACCTTTGAATTTAGGATTAAATTACCTAGTAACCAACTATCATTGAATAAGAATAAATTAAATAGGAAATAAAGAACAACAATGATAATAAGATCGCATGACCAATAAAATAAGGACAAGCACTAGTTGGGAGTGTACTCATTTGTCAAGGGGACACGTGCGACGTCTCATCTGGGACACGTGCAGTGTAGTCTCGACTGTTGATTCCTGAGATTTAGTGATAGAGATGTCGAAATCTAGGGGAATGGACCCTTATGAGTATGTTATGTTCTAAGTTATCCATATGAACAATGAGCTAGAGTGTAACTCTCAATCTCTGGCGGAGTAGGGAAAGGCCTGCCGATCCGCCCGATGTTCGGATAACTTAAGGTAGAGTCCGGGTGTGGAGAAGGACCACCGATTCCGACAGGATTGCAGCTGAGCTGAATGATCACCAGCCTGTCGGGAGTGGAGAGAGACCACCGGCCGGCAGAGTGGAGAGACCACTGATTCCGATAGATCGGGGTGATCACCGACTTTCGGGAGTGGAGAAAGACCACCGATCTCAGTAGACGGAATAGACCGTATTTACTGCAACTCTACCAGTCACTAAATAAATATCAGGAACAGGGAAGAGTACAAGAATAGATTTGCATTGCGAGGGAATAAATCCTATAATCTGAAGTACGCTCAAGCTTGACTAGGATATATGTAGTATGGGATGCATATATTTCCGAATCAAGTATGCATTAGAATAAGAGCATCGTGTGTATTTGAATTGTGCATTAGATCCTAGATCATAACATGCACCAACACTCCTATTACATGATTACCACGTTTCTTTCTTTCTACATTAAGGATTGTTTGTGGAGAATTAGGAAATTGTAGGTTTGTAGGAATTGATCGTGGGAACAAAAGAATATTGAGTCGTGGAGTATTCCAAGTGGGAAGTAAAATTTTCTTGAACAATGTAAGTTTTAAATTTTCTGTAATTTCTTTTCTGTGTTATGTACTCAGTTGAAGTAATGATCTTGGGTTGTATCACGAGTTTCCTGTATATGGATCTCGGGGCGCTACAACTAATATGAGAGAGAGTCTATCCCATCTCTCGTTTCTCTATTTTAAAATAGAGAAAGGAGAGTAAAAGTAGGGATTCCTATTTAACTAACGTGTGCACTACGCATGATTTTTATTTAAAATAACAAACAAAATAAAAACCATAATCCCTCAAACGTAGTCTTTTCCCCTCTCACTTTTCCAACCTCACAAAATCTCACGGCTATTCCTAAATCCACCCCATCCCTACTCCCGCACCCCCCAGCAACTTCACTAATATTCAATTGTATAATATTATGTTTTGGCGGTGATTCTCTAAACTATTTGTTTATGTGAGGATGAAATGAAGATTTCAGTAATTACGATATGAATGATATTCATAAGTTTCTTCCAATACTCTCACAATTTTTTGGAGTTTTATATAATTTTATGAGTCCCTTAAAACTATTTTAGGTTGTGCAATTTGCAATGGGTAACACTAGTAGAAAATAATTATAATCCCTTAAGAGAAAGGCTGGCAACATAATAATTTATTAATATTACTTAATATAATTAAAGGAAGTGTCCCCCTCCTTCAAATTTTAAAGACTTAATAGTAAGGTTTCAATTTTGTTTTTTTTTCCTGATTTTTATTGAGTTCATCTAATCTAACTATGAATTCAAATCCGCCAAATTTATGATTCTTCAAATTGTGAGAAAATCTAAGTAGTTATATTCACATTGAAATAGACCAGACAACTCTAATTTGGCTTCTCTGTATTAAAATAACATTCAATTCTGCTATTACCTGATAAGGCATGCTAAAGAATATAGCCACCTCACAAACAACTTTAAATAAATAAAAATATCAAATGGAAATCCATTAATCTAGAAGGCCAACTTAATCGAAGTTGAAATGGCATTGGATTTCAATTTTATTAGGATTCCAAGAAGAAAACTTATCAAATACTATCTCAATCTAATAAATACTAAGATTATCAGAATTTCCATAATTCATTTTTATTATACGGCATGTACCGAGTCAATTTCTTGGATTCACATGTGTGCAGCTACCTTTAACAAAGAGAACCATATAATCAGTAGGGCATATGATATTCATATAGAATGACGCAGTGGCCATTAGATCTTTTACAAGAATGTGCCCCCTACATGATTCCCCCAGTCATCAAGGAGGCCAGTGTTTGTGATATCTACTAGTGTCTCAACCATTTATTTGATATCACATGTACCTATAGGTATATGATTTAATCATATAAGGTATATGATTTAATCATATAGGTAGAATGTACCGCCTTTTTGCATGCGACTTAGTATGACTAACATTGACAAAGGCAGTAGAAGTTTTCCATATTTTGTCCTTTGTGTGCTATTATTATCTTTTTTACACGTAAAAGGCTATGGCAACAGTAAGTCTTTAACATGAATAATGAATTCAATTATCCCAAACTTGATACCTTTAATAGTGATTAGATTTCACTATGAAAACATGTTATCAGAAATAGTATCTCTAAGCATTACGCTGTTTGGACAACATCTAAAGATGATATACTAAAGATTCAAAACAACAAACCATTGTGCATACCCTAGTTCTTCTTTTGAGGGTGATTGTGATTTCTCTGGTTACCACCAGTGCCATTCTGATATGCTCCAAACTCATTCAAGATCAACACAGATGGATTCACTGCTATATACAGACATGAAAGTTAATATCATATGCTTAACAAATAAAAAGTTGAGTCATATATGATATAGCTATGTAAAAATATAAAAAATACTAAACCAACATATTACCAATTGAATCAGTGTTACTACTTCCAGATCCAGATGTGTGTAGGTCTGGCACCACTATAGGGTTCACTGCCACATCTAAATTCAGTGCAACAACCAAAAAATAAAAATCAATAAGATACTTTGAATCAATGCTACTAAAAGAACCTACAAATCTTGTAATCAAATAATTCTGAAATGTACATTACTTCTGTTTGAAAAAGAAGAAGAAGACCCTTCAGCCAAATGCTTAACGATATTAAGGAACCTCTTCTGGAAATCATAAATAGACATTTCCAGCTCTTTAAGCTGCAGGAGATTGAGCTCATCAATGTTTTCAGCCATTTGAGCATGCCGATTGTCTTCCACAATCTCGTCCAATTTTTTATCAACCATCTCCTTCTGTTGTTTTACAGTATCCATTTGATTAGAGAGCTCCATGCAGTGATTATTCAAGCCCTGGATCACACTCGAGCGGTGATGCTCGTTGGTGGCAGGGTGAAACAAACCATAAGAGAGAAACCTATCTACTACTGGATTAACTGATGGGCTGCCAAATGAATAGGGACAACCGGTAGGGGACTTCATCATAATAGCCACTTCAGCCCCACAAAGCGTGGCAAGCTCGCTGGCCTTTGAGAAAATACCTTCCTTGCGTTTTGTGAAGCACACAAAGCGTGCATCTTCATTTTCCAACCTTTTTATCTCTATTTTTTGCTTTCCCATGGTGACCTTTCTCTTCCTCCCCATGGTGCTCTGGGAAGAATTCAGGTTCTAGATTGGGGATAAATGTAGAAAATGTTTAATGGTATGTTTTTTAATGTACTAGGTGGCACAGATGCGGTAATGGCAATTACCCATGTTGTTTCAAGAATTTTAAGAAACAACATAAATTTCTTTCTACATCAAAACTGCTTGCCATATTTGTCTTTCAGAAGTAGGACCAAAGCTTTTGATTGTGTTTTCTTTTAGCAAAGAAGTGAAATGAATTGTCATGAATCCTCTTAATTTTAATATTAAGGAAATGAAGGCTTTGCAATTTATTAAATATTGATTATATAAGTGAAGCCAAAAATTTGTATGAGGGAAGAACAAAATATCTATTCTCTACAAAAACTTGTAACCACTGGCTTAATTAATGTTTCCTTTAATATGATTATCATTCATTCTTTAGAAACAAATTATTTTTGGATTACTTTAATTTATTAAGGAAATGAAAGTTTGGTAACTTACTATATATTAGTAAATAATAAGGGGTGAAGTAACAAATTTATATTAGGGAAGGCCAAAATATCTCTTACCTGCAAAACTTTTTTATCAGTTTCTGTTCATATAATTACTTTAATACTCTTTTTTTATTTTGAAAAAGATTATCAAAAAAAGGTAGAAAAAATTTCAGAAAAATTAATACAACCTTTATTTTGGCAAAAATGATAATATTCTTCTTGATCCGATCCAAATAAATTCCTTCATGCCTTGCACAAAAAATAGACCATATTTATTTTAAGCTAAGGATGCATACCTTTTATGAAAATGATGAAATTAGTGAATATCTTTCTCAGAGTCTTAAACTTCCATGACAGATTTCTAATTTGAATTAAGATATAATATTTAAAAATTTATCTCTGGAAGTTGAAAAGTTCAATTGAAACCGGAAGCCTGAAATTTGTACTAAAACTGGGGATTCAACTTTACATATGTAACAACTTCAATTTTTTCATATTCATTGGGTTCAAGTAGGGGGTTGGTTACTTAATTTTCTTAATTTGGAGTTGTGTCTCAACAGGCGTTTACTTAATAGATATAAGGATCCGGATCCTCTCCAGTACTGTCCAGCAGTGTCCTCTTAGTCGTTCATCAAGGATGAAATTCAGATGGATGGTTTTTCTTCAACTTTAGCAAGATAAGTGTCTATGGACACAGACATTGAACGTGCATCCTTGTTTTCTACTTTCTACCCATCGCACCAGAGCACCCCGTAGCTCCTTGCTGCCATTGTCGCTAAGACTTTTTCTTCCCAAGACCATTGCCACTAGACAATTCCAACAACCTCTAATCACTCTTCAATATAACTGACGTTGTTGATTGGGAGACTTATATTTAATGATATCAAACCAGAGTCCACCTGAGCCTCATCTGGACGGTTGAGAAAAACTACCGGACTCTCCAATACTTAAAAACTATTGGAGAGGATCCAGATCCTCTGTGCCTCAACTGTAGCAAAATGAGTGTCTCCATGAACACGCACATTGCACGTGCATCCTTTTTTTTTCTACCTTCCACCCATCGCAACAAAGCACTGTGTACATCCTACCCGCCATCGCCACTACTTCTTTTTCTTCCCGAGACCACTGCCATTAGACGATTTCAATTGCCCCCTATTGCTCATCGGTATTGCTGACGTCATTGAGATTATGCATAGTTATATGGATCTAGATCCTCGCATGTACGTTTTAACACCTGGAGAATCCAATAGCTTTTCTTAGCCGTCCATCAGGGATAAGGCTCAGATAGATGACAGTGGTTTAATATCCCCATATATAAGTCTCCCAATTCAACACATGCATGGCATGTGCAAAAACCTTTGGATTTCTCCTTTTTCCTCTGACACCAGAGTAGCGACTCCTGGCCTTTTGCCCTTCTTGCCCTGGGCTCCAGTGCATTGCACATGTATCCAGAATAATAATGCTTCAACTAAAAAACTCCAAAAGAAAAGGTTTTGATTTCTCTTTTGATCGTGCTCTAAATCCATCATCCAAAATAATTCTAATTTTCCCCCAAATCCATCATCAAATGGCGAGATTTATAAGATAAGAAATAGATTGTCATCACTCAATGATCATTATATATCTTGAATTCAGGAGAAGTGAATTCATCATCCTCAGTTGTGGAAGATTATTTATAGGTTATGACCATAGTCTATATAACTAGGATCAAGATCCTAGTAGTTTTCTCTTAGTTGTTCATCAAGGATGAACTTCAGATGGACGGTTGTGCTTCAACTATAGCAAAATGAATGTCTATGAAAATGGGCATTGCACGTGCATCCTTGCTTTCTACCACAGCCGTCCATCTGAGCCTCATCCCTGATGGAGGGCTAAGAAAATCTATTGAACTCTCCGGTATTTGAAAAGTACTTGAGAGGATCCAGATCCTTAGAGGAAATATAATATCAAAAATAGATGGAATATAATAGTGAATTATTTTTTTTTGGCAAAATTTTGGGGCCCCAAACAGCTCTTCCCCTTGAATCATTGATATACATGCAAGTAAACCATTAGGGTTTTATTTACTTTAGTATAAACTAGATGATTATAAATTTATAATGGACTACAATGGTTGAGCTAATAAAATAACTTGACGATTAAAAAGAACAAAGTTTCCATATGGTGGTTGCAGATTTCATAATTCATTTCATAATTCAAAGCTTAAATGGAATATAATTTTCAAATTAGCATTTGGCCTGTGTCAACAAAATACATTTTATGGTTTTATATATTTGTGTACATAACATGCCTATTTTACTTAGGTACATATAAAACAACACTTAGGTACATATAAAACAACAACACATATTAGTAGCATATGTGATGAGGACATCAGTTCGCGACGATTTGGGCGCCTCTATCAGCACATGCATCGTCTAGGATGGCTATTTTATTAGCCCAATTATTTTCATTTCAGCACTTTTAGTTGTTTTGGCATATGAAGTAGTTTTGTTGTTTGTACCATTTATTTTCTGAATTTTGAATATTTGTTTTGAGCCTATATATAGGCCTTTAGATTGATAGGAAATAATGCTTTGATTAATTAAAAATTTTGTGTGATTGAGTTTTGCCCTTCATTCATCTTTTTTTTGTGAGACATTGAGAGAACATTAGGATTTGTGAGAAACCCTAGATCCCACCTCCACTACCACAACCGAAGCCTCCCCCACTTCAAATCCCCAAATCCAATTCAAATCTGAAACCCTAATCTCCAAATCCAATTCAAATCCGAAGCCATAATCCCCAAATCTTCATTCAATCCCTTAACCTAATCTTCACATCAAGAGAATGATCCATGGAGAATGATCTATGGAGGAGTACGTCATTGACGTCGACTACTGGCTTCTTTTTCCTCTCCATCTGTGGCGACGACTTGTTCATCGAACTTCGATAAATTCTTTCAATTCTTCCATTATTTGTGCTACTGCCTATCATCTCTAGAATATTAGCTGAATTTACCGTCCACAAATATTGAGTATGTGTGCTTCTACTTGCCTAATAGCGTACGAATCACTATTGAATACTTTACTTGCTAAGAACATTTAAGTATAATCATTGAATCTTAGGCTTGATATTTAATTGGGATTGCTAACTTAGTCATTTCTTGAAAATCCATCAAACCAATCACTAGTGTTAATCATTTTGGTATCAGAACGAAGGTTTTAAAACCCTAGTTCTTACATCATTTAGTTATAATTTTTGCATTCATTTAAGATCATTTTAGGAGTTTTTTTGGATCATTTCAGATTATTAAAAATAAAAATAAAAAATCATTTTAGGTGCATTTAGGTCATGTTTCCCCAAATTTCAGCAAGCACACGTGACACATCCACACGACCCCTAATTTTCCGTCTTTGGTGAATGCGTCTTCGCAGCATCATCACGAATCCTGAGAGCCTTTCTTGTCCCTCTCAAACTACCCAATTAGGAATCCTAGAAATCATCGAACCCCTCTTCGAACTGAAATGGATAACACTGATATTTTTACTACCCTTGTTGTCATTCAAGCAACTCTCGCTAATATCAATCAAAGGCTTGAGCAAGTGGAATTGAATCAAAATGTTGCTCCTGAGCTTCATCGTCAGATCCCTCAAGGAAATGATCGTGACGACTGACGTCAAGATTGTGACCCTAACAAACAATACAAGAAGAACGTTAAGGTTGATGTTCCCCACTTTGAAGGTCATATGGAACACCAAGTTTATCTCGATTGGATCCATACCATGGGTCACTACTTTGTGTGGTTTGACATGAGCGAAGCCCTGAAAGTCGAATTTGTCACGATAAAATTGACTAGTAAAGCTCAACAACACTGGACCAATCTTGAACATGCCTGCAGAGGCCAAGGTCTGGCTCCCATAACCTCTTTGGAGGCCATAAAAGAGAAGCTCACTAAGAGATATGTACCATTATCGTTCCACACTCGATTGCTAGATTCGTGGAACCAACTCTATCAAAGAAGCAAATCCACCCAAGAATATGTGGATAAGTTCGATGACTTCCTCATTCGATGCAATACTTTAGGTAAAGAGAGCGAAGAACAAACCCTCTCTAGGTTAAAAGCTGGACTATGAGCCGATCTAAGAAATGAGTTAATCCATAGAAATGTGGACTCCTTGACAACAGCTTATGTCCTTATCCTCGATATGGATTCCCATAAAACAAGCTCCTCCTACAAGTCCAGCAATTCGAGAGATCATTCCTCTAGAATGACTTCCATTGACCCCTATAAATCTAAGTCTTACTCTTCTCAATACCCCAACAAGTCTTACCCCAAGTAAACCTACTTCAAATCCTTATCCACCTAGAAATGACAAGGGTAAGAACACTGAAAGAGACTACTCTAAGATTGATCCTCTCACTAATTAAGTGCTATAAATGCAAGGGATACGATCATGTTGCTGACAACTGTTCCAGCTCTCGTAGGATCAACATTGTAGAAGGTACCGTTGTCATTGCTGATGATTCCGACAATGAGTTTTCCTATGAACCTAATGAAAGTGATAACTTCGGCAAAGAAGAGGATGACCAGTATCTCAGCTGTATTCGGTCGATCCAATCACCTTCTTTGAATATAGTCAAATGTGCATTGTCTCAACCAAAAGAAGAAGATGATTGAAAGCGCACTGCTATATTTCATACCTTCACGACAATAAGTGACAAACTGTAAAGGGATTATTGACAGTGGAAGCAGTATCAATATTGTCTCTTCAGCAGTCCTAGCCAAGACAGGGCTTAAAGTTGAACCTCATCCACATCCGTACAAAATATCTTAGATTGATGCGGCAACACTCCAAGTAACACATCGTTATTTGGTCCATGTAGATATCAAAGCCTACAAGGAACAAATATGGTGTGATGTGCTCAAAATGGATGTGGGTCAAGTACTTTTAGGGAGATCTTGGTTATATGACCTCGATGTGACAATATATGGTCGATCCAACCAATGTGTTCCACCATGACAGAGTAAGATAAAGTTCATGCCCGTGAAACCACACACTAGTCCGTCTGTGATAGCACCAACTCCCTTGAGAAAGAGCAAGGAAGTAGCTTATATGGGTGAAAAAGAACTCATGGAAGAAATTGACAAAGGGACAACCGTTCTCCTACTCACGGCGAGAAAGCCCCTAAAGAACCTGAGTCACCCATCCATCCTCAAGTCACTCCTGTCCTTAGGAATTTGCAGATGTGTTTCCTACTGACCTCCCCAATCAGTTACCCCTGATGCGCGACATTCAACACGCTAATGATCTGGTTCCGAAAGCGAGTCTTCCTAACTTGCCACACCATCGGATGAATCCTACAAAACATATTGAGTTAAAAAGGCAAGTTGACGAGTTATTGGCAAATGACTTCATTAGAGAAAGTTGAAGTCCTTGCGCAGTCCCTACTCTGTTGACGCCAAAAAAAGATGGAACCTGACGTATGTGTGTGAACAGTCGTGCCATAAACAAAATCATGGTGAAGTACCATTTTCTCATTCCCCGTTTGGTTGACATGTTGGACATGATATCTGGTGCCATAATCTTTTCCAAGATTGACCTAAAAGTGGCTATCACCAAATACGTGTTCGTTTTGGTGATGAATGGAAGATCACCTTCAAGACAAAGGATGACCAATACGAATGGATGGTCATGTCGTTTGAAATGACGAATGCCCTGAGCACGTTAATGAGAATCATGACAGAAGTACTTAGTCTTTTTATGGGCAAGTTCATTGTGGTGTACTTTGATGATATTCTTATTTACAACCGATCTGTTAGGCAACATCTTGACCATTTGAGACAGGTATATGGTGTTTTGAGGAAGGAACAGTTTTATGCTAATCCTACCAAATATACCTTCATCTCTGACCAGACTATCTTTCTGGGATTTATTGTCTCCGCCAGAGGAGTATCCATTGACCCAAAAAAGATAAGGGCTATTATTGAGTGGCATGAGCCCTTCAACATACGTGATGTGCAGAATTTTTATGGTCTTGCCACCTTCTATAATCGGTTTGTACAAGAATTTAGCACAATTATAGCTCCAATAACCGACTGTTTGAAGAAATGTGAATTCGTCTGGTCGAAAGCAGCCACGAAAGTCTTCGAATAGATCGAGAAAAGAATGACTCAGACTGTCATGAGGATGTCTGATTTCACTAAAGTCTTCGAAGCAACGTGCAATACTTCTGGTATTAGTATAGGTGGAGTCTTCAATCAAGAGTCACCCTATTGGCTACTTCAGCAAAAAGTTGGATGAAGCAAAAAAAAAATACTCCACATATGACAGAATTCTATGCAGTAATTCAGTCACTTCACTATTAGTGACATTACCTCATGCCGCAAGAATTCGTCATCTTCTCAGACCATGAGGCCTTAAGATTCCTCAATTCGCAACAAAAACGGAATTAGAGACATGCTCGATGGGTAGAGTTCCTACAAGAATATTTGTATACCATTAGGCATAGGAAAGGAGTTGATAATAAGACTGTGGATGCACTAAGTCGTTGCCACATGATCTTATCTACACTGCACACCGAAGTTATTGGTTTTGAGAGATTAAAAGATGAATATGCATCTTGCCCAGATTTTCACAAGATCTATACCTCTTTGAAGAATGGCATCACTCGAGTGATAGATGATTATTTTCGAAAAGATTATTATCTCTTCTATCGCTCCAAACTGTGCATTTCTAGCACATCATTACGATAGTATCTTGTTTGGGAATTGCACCATGGTGGCTTTGGTGGACACTTTGGACATAGCAAGACCATTAATGCTGTGGAACATAGATTTTACTGGCCTAAGATTAAAAGGGACGTTGCGAGACTTGTTAATAGGTGTCATACTTGTCAACTCGCCAAACAATAAAAACAAAATATAGGCCTGTATACTCCCTTACCTGTTTCCAATTGCCCTTGGAAAGATGTCAGCATGAATTTTGTGTTAGGCTTACCGAAACACAAAAGAAACACATTCCATTCTTGTCACCATTTTTTTTAATGGCTCACTTCCTCCCATGTTCGAAAACTTTCGACGCATCTCGTATACCTGAAATCTTTTTCGATAATATTGTGAAGCTACATGAGTTGATAGGGATGTGAAATTCACGAGTTACTTTTGGAAGACCCTATGACACAAGATGAGAAGAAAATTGAAATTCTCTTCAACCTTCCACCCACATAATGATGGCCAAACTAAGGTTGTCAATCGGAGTCTTGAAAATCTCTTGCGTACTCTTGTGGGAGAAACCTAGGAACTTGGGACTTAAAATTAATTGTTGCTGAATGTGCCTACAACACATCAAAGAATAGAACCACCGGCATGAGTCCACATGAAGTAGTGCATGGTTATCGTCTTAGGCAACCCATAGATCATGTCCCCATATTAGAACATCATAGAGTCTCAAAGTCTGCATACACATTTACATCCAGTATTCATGATTTGCATAGAAAAATTTTCAAGAAAATTAATGAGAATAATTTTAACTACAAATTAAGGGCAAATAATAGAAGAAAATTTATAAAAATTTGATGTTGGTGACGAGGTGATAGTTTGGATTCGTTCGGAACGATTTTCAGCTGGGTTCGTTAAGAAATTGAATGCACGTGTTGCATGCCCATTTAAAATTTTGCATAAACTTAATGATAATGCCTATGTCGTTGACATTCTTGAAGATTTTGGTATAAGTAAGACTTTCAATATTAAGGATTTGTTACCCTATGAAGATCCAAAATTTAACCCTAAAAATCATCTTATAGATGAGCCTACCCTGTAGCCTATTGGTGGGATTCTCACATTTCCCCATTTACTTGACACTACCGCCAGAAAAATTGGATAATATTTTAAATGATCAGATAATCTCTACTAGAGATTGTGGTATTCATAGGTATTTGGTACGATGGAAGAACAAGACGAGGTCGGAGAACACTTGGATCGATCATGAAGAGTTCCAACGCTTGAATCCAGATCTTTTGGAGTACTATGACAGGAGCACTGATTTTGACTCGATTGGGTCAAGCTCTCTCCCACCCGGAGAGAATGATGAGGACATTAGTTCGAGACAATTTGGGCACTTCTATTAGCACAGGCATCGTCTAGAATGGCCTTTTTATTAGCCTAGTTATTTTTATTTCAGCATTTTTAGTTGTTTTAGCATATGTAGTTGTTTTGCTGTTTACACCCTTTATTTCTGAATTTTTGAGATTTGTTTTGAGCCTATATATAGGCCTTTAGACTAATGAGAAGTAATGCTTTGATTGATTAAAAATTTTGTGTGATTGAGTATAGCTCTTCATTCATCTCTTCTGTATGAGACATTGAGATAACATTAGGGTTTGTGAGAATCCCTAGATCTCACCTCCACCACCACAACTAAAACCTCCCCCACTCCAAATCTCCAAATCCAATACAAATCTGAAACCCTAATACCCAAATCCAATTCAAATCCGAAGCCATTATCCCCAAATCTTCATTCAATCCCTTAACATAATCTTCACATCAAGAGAATGATCTATGGAGGAGTACGTCATTAACGTCGACTAGTGGCATCTTCCTCTTCATCCGTGGCGACGACTTGTTCATCGAACCTTGGTAAATTCTTTCCATTCCTCCATTATTTGTGGTACTGCCTATCATCTCTAGAATATTATCTGAATTTACTGTCGTCCACAAATATTGAGTGTGTGTGTGTGTGTCTACTTGCCTAATAGCGTATGAATCACTATTGAATACTTTACTTGCTAGGATCATTTAAGTATAATCATTGAATCTTTGGCTTGATATTTAATTGGGATTGCTAACTTAGTCATTTCTTGAAAATCCATCAAACCAATCACTAGTTTTAATTTCTAACTTAATTGGCACTACATGTTGGTAAACTTAATCTTTTAATATTATTGAAAATTCTCTACCTAGGGTTAAGTTTACATCAATATGGGTCCGGCATGAGGCCGGAAAATTTTCCAAAGTAGGAAAAAGCAAAAAAAGTCAAATTCTGAGGAGGGATTTATTTGCTCCTGAAAAGCATTCACTTCCAATGTTAAGTAAAAGAAGAACATGGTCGTTATTTATTCAAAGCAGTAACTTGTATAAAAGAAATTAACTATGCAATGGTGTTGGCCAACACCACTTCTGACAAGAGCTGGGAGTAGTTGAACCCAGAGTGTGGGTTCTGATACATGGTAATATAAAATTCAAGCAGTTCCAAACCATAATTATGCATGATTAATTAGTTATCATTAGCAGAGCATAGAAAAGTAGGAGAATAGAGTGCCTTTTTCTCACCTCTTGATAGCAAAATTGCCAGTGATGACGAAGATGCTATAGTTGAGAGTAGTGGGCAGCAAAAGATAGTTACTATAGCTATCAACCTGGATGTAAAAGATCTCACAACCACCCACCTATCAAAGACCGCACAAGCAGAATTCTAAAAAAAAAAAGTTGTAGTTAGAGAAGTAGCAAGCCTCTTAAAAGAATCGACAACCATATTGACGTCGGTACCGTTATTGGAATTTGCAGTTGGAAAGGCTAGAGGCATTATTGTGCAGTCCTAGCTCTAAAAGGTAAGCCTCTTCACCTCCTTTATTCCAATTGCGAATGAAATACGTGGTCACTTATCACGGTAACATGAAAGAAAGAAAAATGATCTCCAAAAATAAATTGAATCATATTTTTTTTCTTTCTATTTCACAGTTCACTCTTTCTTAAAAACAAAAAACAAAAAACAAAAAACAAAAAACAAAAAACAAAAAACAAAAAGACAAAAAGACAAAACATTATTTACTATCTCCTGCCATTCGATCTATGGCTACCTAGTTAACAAACAAGATGTTACAAGTAAAAGCATGTCTTCAACAGATTGGATAGAACTTAATCTTAACAGGAGGATGTGCTCTATAAATGAATTCCAACCAGTTATGCAGTGAGTGAACTGCGAAGCTAACATTCAAGATGGAATGAGTCAAATCATGTAGAGTTTGTAAATGTTAGAAGTTATTGGTTTTAAATAACGGACACTTAACACACTAACAAATCAGACTCACAATGATGGATTTGAAGGTATGGTGCCTTTTAAATATAGAAACTACAAAGTAAAGTGAAATTCAGAAACATGTCTTGAAGCTCTAATGAGTCAAAGATTATTTGTTGTTGGATGATGGAGGTCTGCCGTCCGGGGGTGGGGGTAAGGGATTTGTGGCAGGTTCATACATACATGTTCATGCTTGTTGCTACAGTTACCCAAAAGCACAATGGTGAACTTATCAATCTTCTCTTTACTCGAAAAAAAAAATTCTTCACACCATAGATAATTCTATATAATCTCCTTTTATTTTTATTATTATTTTCTTTCCCAGTTCATATGAAAATAGGTAGAAAAGGGGCAGATTATAGTCTTACCTAAAGACTACAGTGCACATAAATATGTTCAAGCCTTTAGCTTGAAAGGCCCAAGTGACACTACTTATTATTGAGCATTTCTTAACTTCTTGAGTGTCCTTACTGCAAGGTTCATATTGCTGTAATTCATCATATAGAAATGTTGTGATTAATTTCTCTGCTTTCTCCAAAAACTAAGAAATTCTTTAGTTTAAGCCACAAGAAGAAAGGGGGAAAAAAGAACTAAGATATTCTTCACAGTAAATATATTAATACCTTCTCTTTCTCCATAATAGAAAATTGATCTGAATCTAAACAAATCAAAACTAAAAGTAGAGGAAAAACACATGCACAAATGCGCGCGCGCGCGCGCACACACACACACACACATATATATATATAGCTCGGAGCTATCCCTAAGGTGGGAGACAGGGAGAGCTTGTCATGGAGGAGCCATCCTATGAATGATCCTAACCTTTTATCTTGTGATAAATACCTAACATAGTCTAATCATGTAAAATGATCAAGTCATTTAAACTTTGTTTTCCCTTGCACCATATCATTATAAAAAATAAAGATATTTCAGCCATACAATATCTTAATGTTTTACTTGCAATGGAAAATAAATTTCAAAAGACTTGAATCCGCATTCTTAGACTAGTTTAGGCATTTCTAAAATGGTTCAGTTCGGTGATAGGATGTTTCCATAGCGAAAGATAGCCTTGGGCTCTTGCACCTTACGGAGAGCTCACAGGTCTCTAGAAGATTTGCTCTAAATATATATTTGTTGTCGATGAGAATAATGGACCAATATGTTGCTCTTTGAGTGTATTCAACCCCCAAAGTTAAGAAACAATAGGGATGTGAGAGAGGAACCAAATACGCACTTCTCTTTTTATTCTTTTTCTCTAGTTAGGAGTTTCTTCAGAATGATATATACTGAAACATCACCAACATTTTGCTAACCTAACTTAATTGAAGTTTCAATAAACTTTATATATAAGGAAACAGATTGAAAACTAAATGAGAAAAAAATACCAACCGCAGTATCAGAGAGGGGAAACAGTTAAAGAAATAAATATGGAATAAAGAGAGCCGCCAAGTTTAACTTCAAGGAATAACCTATCCGAATTGCATCAAGATCCGAATTCAAATGTCAAAAATATTGGCCATATATTAACTTATATGCAAATAAACAGTTCCCTCCCAAAACAAAAACAATAACAAATAAATAACACATAAAACTTTAAGAAACTTAATTGATTAAATTGGGATATCAATTCATGGTGAACCTGATGATATATGAAGAAATTTGAGGTAAAAAATCGGCATAGAATTTGGCTAGCCTAATGACCCAGAAGGAAAAAAACATTGCAGTGGAGGCCATATAATTCTAAATTTATTATAGGCTTTAGTAAAAGAAATGAAACCCATGAAGCTATTCCAAAAAATATTATAGACATTACCATACTCTACTTATTTCAGCTCTCCATCAATAAAATTAATGACCTTAATCTATACCACTACTCAGACGAGCCTGGTTAGTCCGAACATGGAAGGGTTCATCACCATCAGGAGCCTTGCAATCATGACAACATTTGAAGATGAAACACCATCACCTCTCATCAACTCACTAACTCTTCCTTTAGCCTCATCAGCCCACTGGACTTCAAACATATTTGTTTTTAGCAGCAGAAGTCCCCATTTGTTAAGACAGAACCATTGATGAAAACTGGAGAGGAGAGGAAACAAAATTTTCAATGGAAATCCATTAATTCATTCACAAAAAACTCCCACTATTCAATATAATTCAGCACCTGTATAGACTTTTGTGATAAGACTACATGAAAACTAAATCTACTCAAATTTTAATTACCATATAATCCTAACTAAAACACGACCAAACTCAAAATTAAAATGGCCTATATAGACAAGGCTTACAATTAAAAATAAAATAAAATCTTCCTAACAACTACTAGATGACCCTACATCAATTCTTCCCCAGTTCAGAAAGCTCATCCTTCAGTTTTGAAATGCAATATGAAGTCTCGAGAACTAACAGACTTGAGATGTTATGGGAAAGATATGATGAAATAGACTTTACGAACTGGAAGATTTGATGTTGACTAAGCAATAAATCTAGAGGAATAAAGTATTCAACACGAGGAACCAAGATGAAGATAACTTTATCAGCTGGAAGCTCAAGCTGAAGATCCAATTCTGGATTGGGTTCGAACTTGGGCTCTTTTATAAGATAATGAATGACTGTTGTTGCCTTTACAGTCTTTACTAGTAGAGGAGGTGAAGATGGAGGTGGAGAAATAACCATGATGATGATGGAACATCCCTCTTGAGTGAAGTATACAACTTAATATTGTCCATCCACTCATGGTGTAATTAATGCAAAACAAAGTGTTTGGAACCCCCAATTAAAACAAGAAAGATTGTACAGGTGAAATAAAACTCATCTCTTTCTTGGTCCCAGGATAAGCATAACAAATTTTACATCCTCCATAGTGCAACCCCACACAACCTCCATAATGCAACCCCACACAACTTTGTCCTTTAACACCAGAAATAGGAAATTCTACCCAGCATTGTTATTATAAATTTCGATTCCATTCTAACCATGTTTGAGGATGCTAATTGATCATTCACTGGCAAATCCATTTTTTTACTAAATCTAAGCAAACTAAATGTCTAGGGTATTCCAAATCAATAGAAGAAACATGAAAGTAATAACAAGTCACATCTACAACAGAAGGAGTCGTACATGAAAGATTTCTTTATTTAGTGACCTCTAATTATTGGGCTTAGCAAAAGGGGAAGACAATTTGAATTCTATATTGAGAGGTCGGTGCTTCTTGATGTTGAAACTGATGTGGCATGTGTTCATCAGCTCTATTTCTAACTGATACTGAAAGAGGAAAGTGAACTGTTGTGTTGTTCCCTTCCTTGCAAAAACTAGTTATTGTTGCACTATTCTGTTGCATTGGTTGTCATTAATTTGATATCCAGAGTACTGCTGGCTTCCCTCAAGGTAGGATATTGCTTCTTTGCGTTGTTTTACTTATTTTGTTGTTACTGTTGTCTTGGTCAAAGAGTGGGAGATGAGGGATAAGAAAGTGTGTAATGATTAGAGAGATATTATGTTGAATCTTTCTTTTGTTTTTAGTGCGTTGACTGAAAAAAAGAAAGATCCACAAAAGAACAAAATGAAAGAATCAGAAGCGAATGAGTTTTGGTACCAAACTAATTCAGACATGGGAAGAGAGGATAAAAAGAGGGAACAAAAAGCTAAGAATAAACATAATTTTCAGTTCAAATTCATTAATTCATGGGTTTCTTCCATAACGTCACCCAAAAGACCGTCCGTATTATTCATACTTTCAAAACAGCACTTATATAGCTTTAGTTAATTCCAAAATTTCCTTAATGTTAGTCTTAATTTTTTTTATCAAAGTAGGCCGAAATAACCATATTTCCCTTTCCTTTTCACTCTTTTTACTAACTCTACCCCTCTTTCTCATTTCATAACTCCCCTTTTGAGATTTAGGGTTTAGTGAAAAGAAGGAAATGAAGAGGAGAAATAAAGAAGTTGAGAGAGGTGAGTGTTAGGTTAAAACTTAGGGGTTTAAAGTAATAGTAGAATTAATGGATGATAATGAGGGGGGTTTTTTTTCCTCTCCTGTGCAGAAAATGAGCGGTGAGTTAAGTGAGGGTCTAGTAGAGTAATTAAAGAGTAAAATTAGGGGAGTAAATGAAGATGGCCAAATTAAAGCGGGAAGAAAAGAATATTTTTGCCATAAAGAGTTCCTTATCGGGTTAAAATCAGAAAATTCTTCACTTAACAGTTCGGCTAATATAAGATGATTTTCTGCAATTAAACTAAAAGAATGTAAATGTTATTGGGAAAATGCGTAGTACGGGTGGTATTTTGGAAATACCTATCTTTTTTGGATGTCGTTATAAGAAAATACTTAACTCCATCCAAAACTCCCACCGTTTAATAAAATTTAGCCGCATATATATAGGCTTCCACAATAACAAAGAGACAAAGCTAAATCAAAACTGAACTTAATCTAATTTAGCTAAATTGTTCCATCTTATCTAAATCTTAACCAAGCTCAAAACTAAAACGTTCCTTATTTATATGGCTTACAATTGAAAAATCATAATAAAAATGAAAAATATTTTCTAAATTATTTTCTTTATTTATAAGGCTTACAATTGAAAAATCAAAATAAAAAAGAAAATATTTTCTAAATAACAATTTGATGATCCTACATCAACCATTTATTTCCAACCACCGGGTAAACAAAGAATCAAAATGAAGAAGTTGGGAAGTGAAGATGCACGCCATTCAACCTTTGGATCACACTCAAGTGTTGAAGATTGTTTGCGGTTGCAGTCAGAGAAAACTTATCTACTACTGTATTCCCTAAAGGGCTACCAAATGAGTACGGACAATCAAAAGGCGAATTTACTACAAAAGCCAATTCAGTCTCTCAAAGCCTAGCTAGCTAACTACACTGCAAGCTCACCAGCCTTTGAGAGCCTGAGGTGGCTATTGTGGTAAACTCCCCTTCAGGTTGTCCCTACTCACCAGATCGTCCATCAACAAATCCAGTATCATATAGGTTTCTCTCTGCTGAGTTGTTTCTATTTGTTCCTACAATGGTGAACCTCAATATTTGAGTGTGATCTAGGGGTTAATCAACTAATGCAGAGAGCTGGCGGGGAGGGGACGCGAGTTAACATTCTAGAATACTTGAAAATCCATCAACCTGAGCCTAGTATTTTGAGAAGCATACATGGTGTGCACCATCGCTTCCCAACCTCTTCTTCACAAACTTTTGCTAACCCATGGTGGTGTCTCCTCCTTCAATTGTTGTTTTGGGAAGATGTTGAATCTAAATTGAGGATAAGTTAAGGAGAGTGGTTTATGAATAATGGTAAGAGAATTTCATTTCTGCTAGTCTTTACATATACTAAGCAAGGGTGTTTTTGTTGGCACACCCATTGCCAATATTTATAAGAAAATAAAAATTTATTACCAAATTAAATAAAGAATATTCGTTGCCAAATTTTTATTTAAAAATCTATTGCGAAATTTGTCAAAAATAAATTTGCCACCAAAATTTTAAAATAAATAAATTTGTTGCCAAATTTTAAAATAATCTATTGCCATTTTTTAATTTAAAAAAATTATATGTTGCCAAATTTATAGGAGGGAAAAAATTTGTTGCCGAATTTCAACATAATAGCTTTCTGTAATAATCATTCAAATGTAATCGAGAATGACCAAAACTTATAAATTGTGTTGTCTATTACAGAAGAAATGAGTTGGATCGTCATCGATCTAATATTTAATTTTGTAATTAATGAAATAAAACTATTTGGTAACTTATTATATATCAGATCATTAGGAGCAATACTAGGAATATATATATTAGAGGGTGGTTGGTGATGTAACAACAAGGGCAAATAAAATTTCTTTGTTTAGGAATTCCTTTTTAAAATAAATATTCCAAAAAATGATTATAACTTTATTTGTCAAAGAAATGATGATATTCTTCCTAATCTGACCCAAAAAAATTCTTCATGCTTGGCATAACATGGTAAGTCATAATGCATAAAGTATGCATACAACAACAACATCAAAGCCTTTTTCCCAACTAAGTATGCATAAAGTATGCATCTTGACCAAAATGATTTCAAGCTAATGTTGAAAGTGCAAATTTTATGAAAATGATCAAATAAAATACCATATCAAACAAAGAAATGAATAGAATTCCTAGAGTTCAAACTTTTACTATATCACGATGGTTCCTAGAGTTCCAATAAAGTACCTACAAACTTGTATAGAAACTAGTTGAGATTATATTCTGAAGTGGATGCAACTTCTACTTTGTTTCTTATGCTTTTATTTCTTATTTTGTTTTTTAGTCTGTTTCCACTCATCCACATTAGCATCCTCATTTCGCCTACACTCATTTACCTTCGCATCCTCAATTCGGCAGTCATTGTTTGCATATGTTGTCACTTAATCACCAAATATTCTGATTAATGAAGCATCGTTGATTGTATAGTTGTCTCGTAAATTTTCCTCTTCAATTTTAAAGGAATCTTCAGCTCGCACAATATCCCTGATGCATATCGCCATTTTAACCAACCCACTTTAATCCTATGTGAAACATCCTTTTCAATTTTCCCACCGTGTTTGATTGATCAATTACTATTTCCCAAAGTTTCATTGTATAGCTTACAGGTTTTATCCCATGATGGTTCATACAACTTTGAATGTTTCTTTTGTTTATATAAATGTGTACCAAAATGCTTTTTTCCCCCTCATCCATTTTCTTCGTCTCTAAAATTATATTGAAAAGCTTAGTTAACCACTCTAGGCCCTTATCTCCTAAATGTTTTCAAACTTCAATAGGAATGCCATTGGTTCAACCGCCGCTCCACTTTTCATTTTCTTCAAAACATTTCTTACTCAGTAAGCTTGATTTTCTGACTGCATCAATAATTTCTATCCTACGTTATTTCACCTCCATCTATCTTAGGATCTTCGTGTGAGATGCTCCTTATACAATTTATAAAAATAACTCCTTCATCTCTTATTAATGTTGTCTCCTTTAATAAAACTCTTTGATCCTAGCCCTTAATACATTTCACATTATGAAGTCCCTACTCTTTATTTCTTTTATCCTAACTGGCTTGTATAAATCTTTATCCTCTCTTTTATTCCTCACTTCATGTGTAAATTATCTTAATATTTATAACTAAAGGTACATTTTTCACCCTTTCTCCCTATCTACCAACTCTTGTACCACAGTTGATCCTCCTCCTCAATACATGAATTGTTTGTGGCATCTTTCTTATGGATCTCATAGCATGTAATGAGGGCCTTAGAATTTCTTAGGAATAGATCTTGGACTCATATGAAACCCTGTTCTCCATATACATAGATAGGTAGAGACTGGAGTCGTGACCAACAGTTGATTCAATCCTCATATTAATCCTCTCAAGTTTCCTCAGAGAAAAGTACTCTCTTTGTTTGCTTTCTTCAATACTCGTCTTCCATCAGGAACTTTGATGTTGAAGGTATGGACTTTGTGTGATTTCTCGCAAAGGATCTACAATCTTATGAGCAGTTTGTTAAAGCGTTTTCAGGTTGCAAGGAGAACATTGCTTCCGCTTCCGCAAAACCCAATATACGGCTAACCCTTCTTGTGATATCATGCTAGGATTTATGTTCATTTATTCTCCATATGTATCCAACACTTTGGTACCAATTAATACAAACATAGGAAGACAAGATAGAAAATGAAAGGAAAATAATAATAATAATAATAATAACTATAAACAAATTTTCAATAGAAATCTATTTCATTGATCCAAAATCCCACTATTAAAAAAATTTAGCCACATATACAGGCTTTCACAATATAATGAGCAAAGCTACATCAAAAAACTCAACTTAATAACTAAAATGTTCCATCTTATCCTAACTAAATCTTAATTAATCTCAAAATTAAAAAATCCTTTATTGATAAGGGAACGGTTGAAAAATCAAAATAAAATCTAAGAATATCTTCCAAATACAATTAGATGATTCTAGATCAACCATTCATTACCAACCACCATGGTAAACAAAAAATCAAAATAAAGAAATTGGAAAGCAAAGATGAACGCCACACATTGATTAATCAACCTTTGGACCGCAGTCAAACTTTGAAACTTGTTGATGGCATGGGTCGAAAAAAAACTTATCTACTCTTGTATTCCCTCATGGGCTGCCAAATGGGTGACAATCAGCAGAAGAGTCTTCTATAATACCCAATTCAGGCTCTTGAGGCTTTGCTAGCTAACCACACCAGCAAGCTCGCTAGCCTTTGAGAGGCTGAGGTGGCAATTGTTGTGGAATCTCCTGTAGATAGTCCCTACTCACGAGGTAGCCCATAAACAAATCCGTAATAAATAGGTTTCTCTCTAGTAATTTGTTCTATCTATCCTGCAGTGGTCAACCTCAATGTTTGAGTGTGGTCTAAGGGTTGATCAATCAAAACATGGATTTCTCAAGCCAACTAGATTATGTAAAGGAAAAAGGAAGGTGATGCTTGAGAGAAGATTGGAAGAGCCTGTGGAAGAGTCAACACTCTCAAATGCTTGAAAATCTACGTCAATCATTAAGAAAATCCCGCCTTGCATTTTGAGAAGCATGCATGGCGTGCATCATTGCTTCTTTGCTCCTTCACGAATTTTTGCTTACCCACGGTGGTCGTGCCCTCCTCCCATTGTTGCTATGGGAAGATGTTGATTCTAGGTTAGGGATAAATAAAGGAGAAAGGAGAAAGAATTTAATGGTACGAAGACTTTGTTTCTGCTAGTCTATATTTTATATACTAATCATAGAGGGTATGAACAACTTTTTCACTTTTCATTTTCTTCAAAGCATTTTTTACTTCAATAAGTCAAATATTCAGACAATATTTATAACTATATTATGCATTATTTTGCTTGTATCTATCTTAGGATCTTTCCAAGGTTTTCAATCTCGGATCTACGACTCGTCTCGCAAGGGGGTTTCTAATCTCAGAAAGAAGGTATCTTAGGAAGATGGTAGCATTTTGGGCTTTCATATCGCAGACTTAATAGATCTACTTAAATTACTAGTATACAAAAGAATAGATGTTTTAGATGTCACCAGTTATGTAAAAACATGAATCAAGCACAAAAAAATGTTCGCAAAACATAATAGAAAAATAAGAGATAATGCAATATAACTTAACTTGAACTTTGTGTTCATTGAAAAAAGAAAAAAAGAAAAAAATTAAAGTATGGGTATAAGTATCGGGTCTAAAACCCCTATTTTTTTCAAACCCTAACGCAAAGAAAAAAGAAGTCAAAATAACAAAATATCATGTTGTAACATATCAAGCAATATCTCCTATCTAAACAAAGATCTCAAAAAAATTGTTCTAAATGATATTTTTTCTAAAATATAGGTTTTATCTCGGCAAGGATGCCAATAAGAGATATCGGACAAGATGAAGGAGATTTAAAACAGTAGGTCTTTCTCATTAAACAACTTATAAATATAAATACTCCATCTCTCATCAATATCATTATCTATTATTAAAACTCTTTGATCTTGCTCTTAATATATTTCACATTACCTAAGCCTTTACTATTCATTTCTCTTATCCTAGCTAGCATGTACATATCTTTCTCCCCCTCTCTAGTTCCTAACTTCACATGTAAATTACCAATAAGATTTAGAACAAAAGCTCTATTTATCACTTCATTAAACTTGCTCGAGCTTAAACTTGTGTTGACAAGTGGCATATGGAGAGGAAAGTGGGAAACTCACATCACAAAATCTCAAACATTTGATTCCAAAATAAATTAAGAATTTGATTTAAGATTTCTTTTGCTTCCCACATTCCAAACACACCTCATTCATCAAAATACTATAAAACATGCAAAATTTCTTACCTCAACTTGACTCGACTCTCGTCCTCTCTCCCAACATAACTCCTTATATAAACCCGAGCATAAAGATAACATTATTATATTTCAAATTAAAGTTAACAGTATAGAGACCACGAATATAGTGTACCTCTATCTCCAGTTATCATACTATCTCCAGTTATCATAACTCTACCATGAGACATGCTTTGAATGACAGATAAATGTTAGGGTAATGCCACACCCACTACCAATTTCACTACTAATCTCTTCACTACCACCTATCGGAGAGTATGTGGGGAGTAGGTTGTAGAACTCTCCAATAGGAGTTTGCCAGCTAAGGTATTGAAGAAAAAAATAGTGAAGTTGGTAGCAGGTGTAGCATTACCCTAAATGTTAACAACTACATTTTTTAACATTACAATATACAGATTTAGTACAACAACGTTCCACATAATTTCATCGAAAGCGAAATGAGAAACTAAACATTATCCTAAAAGTATCAACAAAGCACAAGAAATGATACTATAATTTCTCAAAGTATAGGGGTAGCAATTTCGGGAAATTTGCAAATTTCTCAGCGTATGTGAAGATCAGATTGAAATACCTTGATAAACAATAGTTGAAGGGGGTGATCGATTCGGTCCAAGCATCAGAAGCAAATGCTTGCACCGACTCTTCGTAGGTTCCTCTCGTACTGTAACTGATGCATTGAATGGCGCTTGAGGTTTTGTGGAATTTGGAAAGAGGGGTTTCTTGAAGATCCACGGATTTGTGGAGGGTTGTTTCATATGCCGGGTTGAAGTTTGCCAAAACGCCACAGAAAGAGAGAGAGACTTAGGCCAGGATGGTTTATTTTTCCTTTTTACTTTTTCCTTTTTCCTTTTTTTCTTTTGTCTTTTTTTTTTTCTTTTTTTCCCTTTTTAAGAGCATCCACATTCGTAATTGTTTAAATTATGCATAAATGCATAAATACATATAGCATTTGGCTATTTTGCTGCAATCGTTGAATGGTATTTTTTATCAATTTAATTTAAAATAATAAAAATTTCAGATCAGACGGAGCTCGAAGTTGCGTCGGAGGAAATAAAATATTTTTAAATTGATAGACGCAACTTCACATTGCGTCAGAGGAGAAAATAAATAAATAACTAAAAATGGTCATACGCAACATGAACTTGCGTCCGGCTTTTCGGGAATCCCAGAACGCAACTTGAAGTTGCGTCCGACAAATTGTTTTTTTTTGTATTTATTTACTTTTCCGTAAAGTTAGGCTTTATTAATTCAATAATTGACCAAAATACCCCCTCCTTCATTCTATATATTGATGTTATATGGAACGAAGCAAACATGAATTTGCTCTCGAGCAACTCTCTATCTCAATTTGCTCTTGCTCAACTCTCTATCTCAATCTGCTCTCGCCCAACTCACTATCTCAATTTCATAAAGCCCAACTCTCTATATCAATTTCTTAATTAGTCAGGAAAAATGTCTTCGATACGAATATTTATTGGTCGTTTGAAATCAAAATGGTACAGATGCCAGCTCATGGCAACACAAGCAACGAAGGTGAAGAAGAGATTTCAAATGTCGACTTTGCCGATCAATCAAATTTGAATCGTGTAGTAGACGATTCCAAACATATAAATCAATATATTATTATTACCCCTGACGGCGGTTTCTGTAAGTGCAGGGAAAATTGGAAGAAACCGATCAAGATGTACAATCAGTATTGCTCACGGGTCCCACTTATTAAACAACTAGTAGAGCAGGCGGGATAACATTGTTTTATGAAAATCAATACAAACAAGTCGTCGATTCAGCTCGTCGAGGCACTCGTAGAGAGATGGTGGGACATTACCCACACTTTCCACCTACCATGTGGTGAATTGGGTTTCACTCCATTGGATTGAGTTATGCAAACGGGGATTCCTATCGGTATCGGCGATTTGCCTCCATACGACGAAGAGGCCTATACTTTTGAAATTGTTCAGTCTCGCTTCTTTCCGGAATTAATAGTAGATGATTGGAAATCACAAGGTATACGATATACATTTTTCAAAAATTATTTTACCAATACTATGATTGAAGAAGCCGAAACCGATATGGCACTAGTACCGAGGATTGCACGAGCTTTCTCTATGTTCTTTCTCGGTGCATTTCTTTACCCTAATGGTGCTGGTTTAGTAAGGTGTGGTTGGCTAGCCGCAGTTGCAGACCGGAATGTTGTTGCAAAATACGATTGAGGTAGTCATGCACTTGCTCTGCTGTATTTGTCTTTGGACTCATGTAGCAGACTTAAAGTGAAGGGGTTTAATGGGTCGTGGCAAGTGTTGGAGGTAATACTTAATCTATTAGCTACTAATTTTAGCCGAATAATGTCATTATGTTATTTCAATTGTGATGTTCGTAACATATTTCATAAACGTTTATAGTATTGGGCTTACGAATACACAAATTGCTGTATTCCAGTTAGAGATTGGAACATCCCTATGGAGACACACATGGCTAATTCTGATGTAGACATACATGGCTAATTCTGATGTATGGCCGAAAATTATTTGATGGAATAAAGAATTCTTGGATTTAGGCCAACTTGATCCTACTAGGTACAACCAATCAATGGCTCGTAATCAGTTGGAGATGCGCACTTCACAAAAATATCGCTGCAGTCTTTTGGTTGTACCTATTTATTGATCAAAAATATTGGTTTGGTTGTACCTATTTATTGATCTGATCCTATCGGTTTGGTTGTACCTATTTGTTGATCTGATCCTATTTAGCAAACGACTGCAGTGATATTTTTACGAAGTGCGCATCTCCAACTGATCACGAGCCATCGATTGGTTGTACCTAATAGGATCAGATCGGCCTAAATCCAAGAATTCTTTATTTCATCAAATAATTTTTGGCCATACATCAGAATTAGCCATGTGTGTCTCTATAGGGATGTTCCTATCTCTAAATGGAATACAGCAATTTGTGTATTCATAAGCTCAATACTGTAAAACATTTATGAAATATGTTACGAACATCACAATTGAAATAACATAATGACATTATTTGACTAAAATTATTAGCTAATAGATTAAGTATTACCTCCAACACTTGCCACGGCCCATTAAACCCCTTCACTTTAAGTCTGCTACATGAGTCCAAAGACAAATACACCAGAGCAAGTGCATGACTACCCAAGTCGTATTTGGCAACAGCATTCAGCTCTGCAACTGTGACTAGCCAACCACACCTTACTAAACCAGCACCATTAGGGTAAAGAAATGCACCGAGAAAGAACATAAAAAAAGCTCGTGCAATCCTTGGAACTAGTGCCATATCGGTTTCGGCTTCTTCAATCATAGTATTGGTAAAATAATTTTTAAAAAATGTATACCGTATACCTTGTGATTTTCAATCATTTACTGTTAATTTCATAAAGAAGCGAGAATGAACAATTTCAAAAGTATAGGCCTCATCGTCGCATGAGGCAAATCGCCGATACCGATAGGAATCCCCGTTAGCATAATCCAATCCAATGGAGTGAAACCCAACTCACCACACGGTAGGTGGAAAGTGTGGGTAGTGTCCCACCATCTCTCTATGAGTGCCTCGACGAGCCGAATCGACAACTTGTTTGTATTGATTTTCATAAATGGTGCCATCCTGCCTGCTCTACTAATTGTTTAATAAGTGGGACCCGTGAGCAATACTGATTGTACATCTTGATTGGTTCCTTCCAATTTTCCCTGAACTTACAGAAACCGCCGTCAGGGGTAACAGTAATATATTGACTTATATGTTTGGAATCGTCTACTACACGATTCCAATTTGATTGATCGGCAAAGTCGATATTTGAAATCTCTTCTTCACCTTCGTTGCTTGTGTTGCCATGAGCTGGCATCTGTTCCCGCTTTGATTTCAAACGACCAATAAATCTTCGTATCGAAGACATTTTTCTCGACTAATTAAAAAATTGATATAGAGAGTTAGGCTTTATGAAATTGAGATAGAGAGTTGGGCGAGAGCAGATTGAGATAGAGAGTTGAGCGAGAGCAAATTGGGATAGAGAGTTGGCCGAAAGCAAATTCATGTTTGCTTCGTTCCACATAACATCAAATATAGAATGAAGGAGGGGTATTTTGGTCAATTATTGAATTAATAAAACCTAACTTTACGGAAAAGTAAATAAATACAAAAAAAAAAAAAAAAAACAACTTGTGGGACGCAACTTCAAGTTGCGTCCTAGGGTTCCCGAAAAGTTGGACTCAAGTTCATGTTGCGTCTGGCAATTTTTATTTATTTATTTTTTTCTCCTCCGACGCAATGTGAAGTTGCGTTTATCAATTAAAAAATATTTTATTTCCTCCGACGCAACTTCGAGCTCCGTATGGTCTGAGTTTTATTATTTTAAATTAAATTAGTAAAAAATACCATTCGACGACTACAGCAAAATTGCCAAATGCTATACGCATTTATGCATTTATGCATAATTTAAACAATGACAACTGTGGATGCTCTTATGCATATTTAGCAAACGACTACAGATGCTCCAAGGTGCTCTTTGTTTTGATCAATATAGGGTGGAAAGCTCTCTTTTGTGCCCAATATAGTTTCCTTTTCCTGTTGGAAGATATTTTTTATTTTTGTTTACATATTAAAGATTACAATAAAATAATATACCAAATCAAATTTAAAGGAAAATTGATTTACTTTTTAAAATGAAAAAACTGCTAGAAAATTGCAAAACATAATTTGTTAAAAAATTCTTTGGGCTATACTTTTCATGATGAAAAATGAAACTCACCCTAATGTATTTTCTAAATGTTTACTCATTTAGCTTTATCCGCAAATCATGGAAAACTATTTTCTAGTTTGTTTAAACGACATTTTTAAAATTTTTGATTTTGTAGGTTTTTCTACTTATTTTATAGTCGAAATGTGATAGAAAGTAGAAACCTATTTTCTAAGTTTATATAATTTCATTATTATATCGAAACAGAGTCCCCAATAAAATAAAAATATGAATGAAAATTTAGGCATTAGATCCAAATATAGGCTATTTTGTAGGCCCATTAACCTGACCTTTATTCTTACAAAAGTATTACAATTAACACAACATTTTTTCATTTGTTTCTTTTATATATATATATATATAGGGGAGAAGGTAGGGTAAATCCCTACCTCACAAAAACTATATTAAAGAAAAGTAAATACAGAGTCATAATACAAAAAGTGATCAAGCTAGTTCAGTGTACATAATCTGAACCCTTTATCATGATGCAAAGTCTCTAAAAAATATAAGCTTAAGAAGTCACCGGGCTCTTGCTAATGCCCCAAAAAGAAAGCATACAAAATGCAGATGATCATACTAGAAAGAACCCATCATCGGAGAAAGCTAGCCTGAGCAGCTCCCTTCCTCACTATCTGCCTGGCCAATACGTATCAAAGCCTGCTTGAGGAGGATGTCCTACACATTTGCCTCCTCCATTTTCCTTTCCAGAGCTTGCTTCTTCCTCCTGCTGTCAATCTCATCTAGCCACGATCGAAACCAGAAAATAGCATTAGAAATGATCTGTTGCGGAGTGGGTGATTTAGCAGAAAAAACACAATCATTTCTAGCTAGCCATATGCTCCAGCAAATTGAAATAGTGAGCAGGTGTCAAGTGTGTCTGTGTGCCCGTGTGCCAAAACATCAGGAACTAAAGCATTCATGCAAGTTGGTGGGCAGGGAGTGTATGTTGAAGAGGGTAGTGAAGAAATTCCAAGTGGCAGTGGCTATGGGGCAAGCGAAGAAGATATGGTAGGCTGTTTCAATAGGGCACGCACAAGTTGTGCATGCCGTGTCTCCTGGCCAACCTTTCAATTGAAGAAAATCCTTCGAATTGATTCGTCCCCAACTCAATTACCAAATAAAGAGCTTGTATTTCAGGGGTGCCGGTGAAGACCACGTCGCCGTGTACTAGGGAGAACGCAGCCCAGAGATGATGAAGAAGTTATAGGCAGATTTGACAGTGAAGATCCCCATTGCAGTTAGTCTCCATGAAGGGTTTTCGTCAGAGCAGGAGGGTTGTTGATCAGTTAAGAATTCAAGGAGCTTTTGCTTCTCTTCTTGGATGTGTGGTGTAGCAATGCAATTAAGTCTTGGGTGCCAACGCCAAACACCGTTGATCCAAGACCCTTGAGAGAGGACCTCCGCTTGGAGGTTCCGTGCAGCAGTAGCAAGGGAGGGAAAGAGAGTGGCAATGTTGTGGCCGTTGAGCCATCGTGATTTCCAGAACTTAATATGGTTGCCATTTCCAAGTTGCCAGTGAACATTTATCAGGAATTGCTCTTTGAGACTGAAGATCCCTTTCCAAAAGTGCGAGGCCAGTGGCGGGCAAGTAAAGCTTCTTGAAGTTTTTCTGTAGTAACGGCTGCGAAGTGTTTGGCTCACTAGAGAGTCTGAGGAGACTAGTTTCCACCACCACCACTTCAATAGAAGTGCTTCATTGAAGACTTTTAAATCTAGAACACCCAAACCTCCTTGCTCCTTAGGTTGACAGATTGCCCTCCAATTCATGCAAGCTACACCCCTTGCATCAATGTCAGCACCACACCAAAAGAATCTGCTACGGATTTGGTCAATGCGTTTGATCACCCAGAGGGGCAGTCTGAAGAAGGAGGCAAAGTAAACGGGGAGGGCACTTAAAACAACATTGATGAGGATCAACCTTTCTTCTCTAGAAAGCATTTTGCCTTTCCACACCGAAAGTCTCCTCTCAATCTTAAGAATGAGGGGTTGCCAGTATCTTTTGCCCAGTTTGCCCTTGGAGAGAGGCATTCCCAGGTAGTTGAATGGTAGGTAGTCCTCTTTGCATTCAAGGATAGTGGAGAAGGCATGCAGCTTGGCTTTCGACTTACCAAAGTAAACAATCGAAGACTTCTTGAAGTTTATAGACAGTCCTGAGACATTTGCAAAGAGTTGCAGTGTTACCTTGAGATTCAGAATCTGTTGCTTATCACCTCTGTAGAAGATCAGGGTATCATCTGCGAACTGAAGAACAGAGAGGTTTGATAAGTAGCCTCCGATAGGTAGCTGCGAGAATGCACCATTTCTTTGACCACAAAAGAGCATTTGAGCTAGCACATCCACCACCAAGATGAAGAGCATCGGTGACAGAGGATCTCCTTGCTTGAGACCACGCTTGGAGTTGATCTACTTGCCACTCTCTCCGTTGATGATAACAGAAGACTTTGCCGTGCGAAGGATCATATCAATCCACCTACACCAAGATGGCCCAAATCCTCTGGCCTTAAGAAGTTGTACAAGAAAATCCCAACTCACAGTATCAAAGGCTTTAGTAAAGTCAATCTTAAAAAGGAGCGTATCGGAACTCCTTCTACTGTAGAGATTGATAGTTTCATGGGCAACCAGGAAGCAATCAACCGTTGATTTGCTTTGAGGAATGCGCTTTGAGAAGACGATACAAGTGAATGCAAGATTGGACTAAGTCTGTTGGCAAGAATTTTGGTGAAGATTTTGAATAAGCAATTTAGCAAGCTAATAGGTCGAAAGTCTGTAACCGAGCAAGCTCACTCACATTTGGGTATGACAATGATGTTTGAGTAGTTCATTCTCCCAAGGTCGGCATCCCCCCTTTGCTTGCAGCATTTCAAGCAAGTCATCCTTGATAATGTCCCAGAAGGTGTGATAGAAGCTCATAGAGAAACCATCAGGGTCAGGGGCTTTGTCACTACTTATATCAAACACTGCCTATCGAAGCTCTTCCAAATTGATGGGGTTGTCAAGGTGATTCAAGCAGACATTGTTCGAGGGATATAGGGATTGCCAATCAATTCGAAAATCTGATGTAGGAGCAGTGCCACAGATTTCTTGGAAGTGATTCTTAAAAGCGGTTCTGATAATGGGGGGAGGTTGTGATGGTGTTCTCAATAGTAAGGTTGTGGATGAAGTTCCTCCGTATTCTTCCATTTGCAATTGAGTGAAAAAATTTGGAGTTTGCGTCTCCTTCTTTGATCCACTGCACTCTAGATCTCTGTCTCTAGTACACAGCCTCTGTTCTGATGAGATTCTGAAGCTCCAGTTGAGTGGTTCTTAGGGAGTCAGGGGAGTAGGAAGTTGTTTTGCATCAATCTCTAGCTGTAGGAGTTGGTCATGAAGCTGCTTCTTATGGGTGGGGATGTGGCCAAATGTATTAGTCTTCCATTTGCGGATACGCCTTCTGAGTAAGCGCAGTTTGCATGCGAAGATGTCAACAAGGTTGCCCTTACAGAAAAATTGTTGCCACCATCCACTCACTTCAGGGATAAAGGAAGGGTGTGTTAGCCAGGCTTTCTCAAATTTGAAGTAGTGAACCTGACGCTGAATGACCTGAGTGTCAAGAACTATGGGGCAGTGATTCGATGAATATCTTGGTAGAGAAAACTGCATGCAGGCTGGGAAGCAAAGGTCCCATGCTAAGGAGATTAGAAACCTTTCAAGTCTGGCCATCGAGGGGGATGCTCGAAGATTTGACCAGGTGAATTTCCTTCCTGAGAGCGGAAGGTCAATAAGGGCAAGGTCATGAATGAATTCACGAAAGCATCTCATGTCTCTAGAGGACCCCCTACCACTTGACCTCTCCGCGTCTGAGTTAGTGGCGTTGAAGTCTCCACAGAGAACCCAAGCATCTTTAAGAAGGCTACGACGCTGCTTGATTTCATAGAAACACAGTTCTCTATCTTCAAGATCAAAGGGGGCATACACCGTTGTAATCGACCATGAAACATCTGAACAACGGCTCTTGAAGGATACAGAAATAGAAAAAATATCACAGGAAGAGTATGTGCATTCCAAAACATTATCGTTCCACCCGAGAAGTATGCCACCACAACTATTAAGGGAATCTAACTGAATCCAATTTATGATGATACTGCCGCCAATTGAAAAGAGTTTGCGAGGGCCCGGGTTGCTCAATTTGGTCTCCTGCAGACAGACAACTGTAGGGGTGCAACTCCGGATGCCTTCCTTTATGAGTGAGCATTTATCAAGGTTGCCCAACTCTCTCACATTCCAACTGAAAATCTTCATGAGAAAATATTGCATCAAAATGCACTAAAACACAAAAAACAGCTAGAAACGATCCTCAAGATCCAAGAGTCAATGCAGTTAGATAGAGTGTCCTAGTTGATCAGTTTGATCAACCAAGACCTTCTGTTGGTTCTTAAGGATGTGAACTGACTGTGGCCCCTTAGCCTCCACTCCAATTGATTCAGCTACTTCTGAGGTCTTCTTCTGAATTGTAGTGGAGAGATACTTCATGAACGGCCTCGTGCTCTTGAGCTTGGAAGCTGACCTTGAGTGCTTTTGCTTCTTGGATGGGCCTTCAGAGAAACCTGGCGGGACTGACATAGAGGAACTTGCAGCTTTTCTCACAGGCCTCCGAGTGAGGGAGCGAGTGTGGAAGCTCTCCACTCCAACATTGCTAGTACCTACATCAAAAATCCCCTGCTCAGCTGCATTGAGTTTGCTCAGCTCCTCATGTACAGACTCTCTAAGTGCACCTTCGACTGCGGGTTTGATCTTGGTGAACAACGACAACGGCAAGGTGACAAGCCTACCCTTCCAGAACATTTATCGTACTTCTTCGTTGGAACCTTCTTCAGTTGAGGCAACCTGATTTTCAGGAGATTTGGTGGGGCAGTGTGGGGTTGCTTTATTGTTGCTCTCCGAAGATTCTATAATTTGAACAATCTGTGGTGCCACCTTGGTAGGATGCGGAATCACAGGGGGGTCCTCCTTGGATTGTGGGGCAGGATTTTATGGGATCTGTGCATGCATGCTGGAATCCGCCATATGTGGAATATTTGGAAACAATTCAAATTTTCCGTCACCTTGCGGAAAATCCGTTGCCGTTGGAAAATTTCTTCCCAAATCAAAGGGATTATACGCAACAGCCACCGGGATTTCCGCTTTGCCAGAGGGACCACTTGCTCCAGCAGTGAGGGGGCCTTTCGGCACCTTTGGGCGCCAGAAACTCGCATTTCCGGTGTCCTCAGATGATCGAACCGTGGTAAAAAGCTGCACCTTACCGGATTGGACATCTTCGACAGCAATTGGATCACCAAGCAGCAGCACAGGGACTTCATAAATATGCCTCTCCAGACTCCATGGCACAGTGTAGCGAATAGTTAGAGCTTTGGGGATCTGCGTGAGGTCTTCTACTTCAATGAGGACCAAGGCCTGGTCCCTGGCCTTCACATCCAGCATCTCTCGGCTAAGGTTAATCAACTTGCCAAAGGGGGAGATGAGCTTTTCAAGGTACTTTTTGTTCCAGTAATGGAAGGGGAGTAGTGGGAGGTTGATCCAGATGAAGAATGGTTTTGGTTGGAGTTTGGCCCCATAGTCCATGGACCACGGAGAGAAAGTTGCAATGAAGCCCGAGAACTTGAAGACGCCTTCAGCGATGGCACTTTCCGCTTCGATCGCCGTGGGGAACTGGATATGGTAAACCCCATCTCAGACTCTCTGAAGGGTCCACCAGCATCCACTCCTACCCCAAGCAAAGTTGAATGCACTTTCAAGATCCTTGGTCAAGGGGATACGCCTGGGGTTGATGAGGTGGAGGAATGCGCTCGCATGCAGGACCAGAAGGGCCTGCGAGATGGCGTTGTTGTGAGGTAGACCAACCTCCAAATTTGCAACTATGTTGTGGATAGGGCAGTCACGCACCCTGTGACCAAATTTTTTGCAGTTGAAGCAATGGAAGCCAAGTAACTCTGACGTGGTATGGTCGCCGCCTCCGCACTTGTAATAGTGCCTCTCCATCTTCTTGTTACGGCGATTTCTCAGTGGTGGGATTTTTTGGAAAGGGGATTAGGGGTTTGGGTTTGGGTTGGTATGTAGGTCTTGGGTTAATGGTTGGAGGTTAAATGAGTGGGGGGTTGACATGATGGAGTGGGGTTTTCGAGGAGAGAGTGGGCCGGCGTGGGTTACGAAGAGGCATTTGGAGGTTGTCATGATGACGTGAGGGTGGGCCGGTGGGGGAAGACGAAGAACCTGAGCATATGATTTGCTCAGTTCCCGTGGGAAGAAGGCAGTCTCTCTCTTCACCCTTCTCTCCATTTTTTCTTGTTCCAAATTACTTTTTTCATTTGTTTCATTAATAGTTATATAGTTTTCTAATTGTGAAAATTAGATTTGTCATTAAGATGTAAAATTGTCCGGGTCAAGCCCATCTGTAATACCCTAAACTTTCATTTTAATAAAAATGTTGATTTTCACGTGTTGTGCACGTGCAAAATTTCGTATGTATATTTATTTTTATAAAATTTCCTTTTGTAGTATGAACAATTATTTCTTTCTTTTCCTTTATTTTTTCTAAAAATCCTATTTTATAAAGCCTAAACATTGTTTTCTTATTTTGAGCCCACTCTAATAATTAAATACTTTATTATTTAGCCCATAAGCCCAAGCCCACTATTTTGAAGCCCACAAACTTAATTAATCCTTTAAATTGTCACAACTTGTCATGTAGACACAAATGGTGAACAATTGATTAATTAAATTTGTACAAATTTCAAATAGGGGGGGGGGGGGGAGGGGGGTTACTAGAAGGGCACGTGCATGCACGTAGTGTGCTTTGCACACCCTAAAGGCCGGGTATGCATAAGAGAAGATGGGAGAGTGGGTGTGTGTGCATGGGTGGTTACTTGCTTATGGGTGGTTGCTAAAACTTCCCATCCTATCCTAGCCATCCATCTCCAACCATCTAATGAAACCCTAGCCCTCCAATCTATCCTAGAACTAGTATAAATACCCCCTACCTTCATGTATACTACACTAAGAAATAATTGAAAGGAAGAAATTATATAGGAGAGAAATACATTAGAGAGTAAAAGAGTGAGTGTGAAATTGTGTGTGTCCCAACCAAGGAGGCCGGCCCCATCCCCAAGCAAGTGAAGCATCGGGTTGCACAAGGAACAATAAGGGGAGCATTTTTGCAACACAATCTAGGAGGAGAAGGCTACTCTCTTGCATTCTAGGAGACTCTAGGAGCTTTTATTTCGTTTTTCTCCAAAGAGGTGGGTGTTTCTCATACTTCTAGAATTAGATATCATGCTAGGTATTATTTTTATGAAATTATATGAATCAACTAGTGAGAAATTGGAACCATGCTTTTTTAATTAAAAGTAGAGTGATAATTTAGAGAATAATTGATGGATTGATTCCTAATAAACAATTGTTAATTAATGTGTTAGAAATCTCCATTTTTGTCGTGCTACATGAATGTTATGGTAAAAATTTGTATTTGCAAATAAGTTGATTGAATGCATCATGTGTAATTAGTTGACAAAAATAGATTTTATTTTGTAGAAAGATGAGATTTTGTGTTCTAAAAATGTGGTAGGATGTCAATAAGAAAGAGAACAAAAGAATGTAGTGACTTGTGGAAACCTAACTCTAAATTATGAAGAAATGTGCTATTGTTCGCAATGTCGAAATTATAGACATGGAACACAAATTAGGACTAAAATACATGTTTTATAAAGCAAATAATGTTTATAAAAATACTGGTTTACTGTAGATTTATGTATATTAAATTATGGGAAAAAAATGCTTTCAAAAGATAAGAAAAAGAAACAAAATTGTTCTGAGAATTTATGAAATATATGAACAGAGAGCTAGTTCAAACCTAATTAAATCCTTTTCAAAACGATATGGTCACTTGGACCAATTGGTCGGAAGAGTTTCAATCGCTACTGTAGCGGGGGCTTAGTCGCTGGTCTCGAGTTTGATTCTGAGAAGAAGCGTTTCATTTTTTTTGTTAAAAACCCCAAATACCGAAAGACCAATACATAGGGATTATAAACCCCTATCTTATCGCCTCGGTGGCTTGGCGTAGTTGTCTTGGGCGCTGTCCTTTGGGCTGCTGGTTGTGGGTTCGAATCTGGGTGTGGGTTGTTAGTTTAAAAAAGATGTTTGTTTTGAGAAAATAAGAGTTTTTCAGTTTTTTTAACTAAATTAAAATTCAAGAAAAATATGAAAAAATTACTCAAATTATTTGGACTTTATGAGAAAAATTTGTATAACTTTTAATAAAGTGTAATTGAGAAATTAAGGCTATTTGCAAGAAAGGACTTCTTTTTAAAATTAAATTGTCTTTTGAAATAAAGGAAAAAATAAATGAGGTATTTTTAAAGAGTTTTAAAATGAGAAATTTTGAAAATTGTGATTTGTGTAATTAATTGAACTTATAAATTGTGAGTTTAGTACGGATTGAAATGAGAATAAGAAATTCGTGGAATAAATGAACTATTGATTTTGACTAGTCGGAATTTATTTTTATTTTTTTACGCATAAATTGTGTTAGGAATTGAAATATCGAATATGATGAGTTATGAAGGATATGGATACATGAATACTATGATTATGAAATATGAACTGTGATTAGTCATGAAAAGACTTCATGAGAATGAAAAGCTCGATGTTGTAATTATGAGTTGAAATTGAGAACCAGGGTGTAGCTAAGCCTTATACCGGCAATAAAAGAAATGTGGAAATGATATTTGAAGTGAAAAGACCAAGGTTTGGGTCATGTGAAATAAATGAATAAGACCGGTATAGTGGGAGTGCTAAACTCTAAGAGATTGATTTTATTCATGATTCAATTAAACTAAGAATTAGATACATAGTGAAGATATGATGAAAGTAAGAGAAAAATATTTAGTATGAGGGCCATTGGATTGGTGGCGTGAGAGTATTCACAGGACGTCCCATGATGCGTCATGAGTAAGACGTGGATACTGCTCCAGAGTATTGTCCCAGTGGCGACGCTCGTGTGGTGTTTGACGACTACGGGTGGTGTCATGTCTATGGTAGGACCTGAATTACCACAGGATGCCTGCATGATGAGTCATGTGTTAGTGCGTTGGGATTCCCTCCAGGGTGCCTAGATATGAGTTCGTAAGTCATTAAACATCTAGGATACTTACCGTAGTTACAGTAGTAGATTAAGTCATGACGATGGATTGAACCCTACAAGATGAAGAACGGTTAAGGGCTTGCCCTCGGACCTATGTAGTATGGGTTGTATAGACTTTGAACAAGTGCGCATTAGTGTCATATAATGGAAATAATTGCATTAAGGACTAAGTGCACATTCACAATACAACATCAGTAGAATAGTCCCTTTAGCTTTGTTTGTGAACAAGTTTGTGGTTTGCTAAGTATTGAGAATCGTTATACTGTTTCCGGCATAGAGAGGATGGTCGTGTATAATATTTCGTCAGTTGAATGAACTGACGCGCCCACAGTTTTACATGCAGGGTAAAGATGCTTGACAAATTGAAATTACATGCTGCTCAAAGATTGATTTAAATGTTGTTTCATGTAATTGCTGTAAAATTTGCTTCCGCTGTACAAATGTTAATGTAAATGTAACTCTGATGTAAAGTGAAGTTTTATTTCATTGTAAAATTGTACGAAAGAAGTGTAAAGACCCTGTGAAACTTCGAATTTAGTTGTATTTTGAAATTCGGGGTGTTACACCATCGGGCGAGCTTGTCGGCCTCCCTTAGGGACAGACTCAGATCTAGGTCCACCACCTTTGAAAAAACTAGGTTGTAGGCCCGACTATAAGTCCAGAATTTTGGAGGGCCTATGGACAAGCTTAAAGCCCGAGCCATTATCCAGACTATTATAAAGTGTAAAAGATTTTTTCAATATATAAGAAACATATATTGTTTCTTTTGTTAGAAATACATTACGTTAGATACTTTTATAACTATAGATCATGCATATATATAATAATATATTATGCTTTTTAACAAAACAATTGTATTTTTTTCTACAATTATTATTTTAAAGTTATATATTTACGAATTTCTACATCTCTACAATTATAATGGGAGAGTTAGAGTTGTAATGTTGTCAAAATACAAATCCGTGCGTTGCATGTGCAACTTCAACTCTCCCATTAATTACAACAAAAACAAACAAATAAAAAAAATCCACCTATTTAAAACGTGCAACGCACGTGCAAAATAATTTTACAATATTTTTTAACATTAAACATACACATATGTTGCACGTACAACTCAAATTCTACTTATAAACATGTGCATTGTATGTACAAATTGTAGTTTTTTCTTCAAAATATTTTTACCAATTATGTGCAATGCGCGTCTAACTCCAAAACTATTTCTTAACACATAAATTGTACATGACAATCCTTCAACTCTTATCAAAACATGCATCACACGTGAAAAATACTAGTCTATATACTAAAACAAAAAGAAAGCTATCAAGTGGCTCCCCTTAAATCCCCCCAAAATTAAAGGTCCATATCTAAACTCACAAAACACATTTTCCCTCCAAAAAGTTTTTCTCCCAAAACTCAAATTCAAATCTCTCCCAAAACAACTCCTTTATTTATTTAATTCTCTCTCTCTCTCTCTCTCTCTCTCTCTCTCTCTCTCTCTCTCTCTCTCTCTATATATATATATATATATGAGTCCCATTCGGTTGCACACTACTTTGGTGAGCACTCCGTGAGCACTCACGAAATAGAGCACCTATGACAAATCCGAACCGCTCATATTGTTCTATATACCTTAGATAGCCTAACAATAAAAAATCAAGTAATTTGAAGTTCATTTGCCCATGATTTACATCATTACAAAATTGTATGGCTGAAATTTCTAACGGCATGATGGATGGGTAAATGAATTTCAAATTACGTGATTTTTTATTGTTAGGCTATCTAAGGTATATAGAACAATATGAGCGGTTTGGATTTGTCATAGGTGCTCTATTTCATGAGTGCTTACGGAGTGCTCACCAAAAGTAGTGTGCAACCGAAGATTTGTCTATATATATATATATATATATATATATATATATATAGGGTAAAAGGGATATGAGCAACTTGCTCATTTAGTAAATGAGCAAGTGATGAGATGGCATGCATGTGATACATTGAAGCAACTTGCTCATTTAGTAAATGAGCAAGTGATGAGATGGCATGCATGTGATACATTGAGTATTTAACCACTTATATATATATATATATATATATATATATATATATATATATATATATATATATATGGAAACATGGACTTTTATACAACAATTTATTATTATTTTTCACCATATACTTATGGAAACATGGACTTTTGTTAACAACTAATTATTATCATATTATTCAAACTTGAGCTATAAAATTATTGATTTACTGTTTACAAAGCTTTTCATATGCTGTAACGTTCTGAAGACGTGTCGTAGGCACGTACCTTCGGACAAATCTAGTAAATATATAACTTTACTTTGTCTTAAAATGACCGGCTTAAGGCCCGGTCACATTATCCGGATCAAAGCCTGACCATATGGGTCGATCCGGGCTTTTAACTCCAAGCCCATGTACAACCCTTCAAAGATCGGGGCCGACTTAGACTTTGGCCGTTTTTTTACATCCATATTTTTCACCTGGAGAAAATATGTTGAGAATCCCCAATAACTCTATTGGTCTTAATATATTATCATGCTAATGTTTTAAACTTTTCAAACAATAAAATTTGATGGATTCCATCTTTCTTCTTACCTTGTTATAATATGGAAGAATAGTAAAACCCAACCTATAAATAAATTAAAATTAATTCGAATTCAATTCCATTTTAAAAATAGTTCAATCATTTGACAATCATAGTTCATATGATAATCATAGACATTATTTGACAAAGGATCTATGAGTCACACTCACTATAATTTGATTTGATCATCTTGCATTCTTGAACCAATAAGCATCCTCCGGACCAATAAGGATAGTACATCTCTACTATTATAATGGGAGAACTCCTTAGTACTTAACCCAACCCGTGCACGGGTTGGGTTAAGGACTAACTTTGGTAAATATTTTCGAAAGTGGCCCCGTTTGGTAAATGTTTTCGACAGTGGATCAGTTTGGACATTATTTTTTTTTTACCTTTTTCATTATCCCTTCAATTTTTTCCACGTGCACGTGTGCACATATTTTCGAAAGTGGACCAGTTTGGTAAATATTTTCGACAGTGAATCAGTTTGGAAATTATTTTCTTTTTACCCTTTTCATTATCCCTTCAATTTTTTCCACGTGCACGTGTGCACGTGTATGATCCTATATATCTCTACTATTATAATGGGAGAAGGGCTTAGTGTCATCTGTCACCGGATGTCATTTTGTCAACACGTGCAGCGCACGTGTTGACAAAATGAGTCACTTTGGTAAATATTTTCAAAAATGGACCAGTTTGGTAAATATTTTCGAAAGTGGATCAGTTTGGAAATTATTTTCTTTTTATCCTTTTCGTTATCCAAAAAAACACGGACAGCGCACGTGTTGGTAGTTTTTTTTTTCCTTTTTCCTTCTTTCTCCACGTGCATCGCACGTGCATGATACTAGTTATATTTACATGCTATATGTCAGCTATGCCTTTCGACATGATCTTAGGTCCTGCGTCCTGACTCACTATCCGTGGATGAACCTTGCGGGGAAACCCTCATGTTCTCACCAATGTTTATGTTACTCATGTCGACATTGAGTGAAGTTGCCAATGAGAAAATTTATAATTGTTATTATGCCAAAATGTAAATTGTCGAAACTTTCTTTCCATAATGAAACCAAGCATTTATTTTTCAGTGAATACAACTAGTAAATGTACGTGCGATGCACGTCTAAAAAAAGTAAAAATCATCAAATTAAATGAATATATATTTGAAAAAAATAGTTTATATTTGAATATTTTGATTTGGGCTACACGTGCGGTGCACATTTATATTTGTTGAATATAGTTTGGATGTGTGTTATACGTGTTTACATAGTTACAAAGTTAGAGTTTGTTTGTTACAAACCCCAACTCTCCCGTTAAAATAGTAGATACTATAAGCGCATCCACAGTCGTTTTCTATAAATGTCATTTTGCCATATTATAGCAAACGAACGTATGCAACGGTTTCTCATTTTGCTATTTTATAGCAAACCTTCTATTCTTGTTTCTCAAATATGAGAAACGAAATACCGTTTCTAAAATTATAAAGGACGGGATATCATATCTCGTCGCTCCGATTTAATGATTATTTAATCGAGTGAGACGGAAGAACATATACCGTCTAAATAATTTTAATTATTTTTTTTAAAAAAAAAAATGGTCGGACGGGGAAACATACCCCGTCCGGGATATGATACCCCGTCTCACCAATTAAAATTTTTTTTTTTTTTAATATTCCCTCAAACGGGGAATGATACCCCGGCCGGGGTATGAAACCCCGTCCCTCCCAATTCTTTAATTTTTTTTTAATTTTTTTTCTAATCCAACGGTCAGATTTATTTTTTTTTAAAAAAAATTAAAAATTAAAAACCTCAGACGGTATAACATATCCCGGCCGGCTGACAATAATCAGCTCAGGTTAGTGGGTTTAATAGGTTTTAGTGGGTAGGTTAGTTATTATATATTATTTAATTTATTTAATTAATATAGTTTAATAGTTAATAAGTAATTAACTTTTTTAAATTTATTTTTAAATGATGAGACGGTATAACATATATCGTCGCTCGTTTATTTTCTAAAAAATGAGAAACATATAGCAAACGACCACTGCAGCTAGCACGCTTATTTGCTATTACTGTAGCTATCATTTTATAGCAAATGAGAAAAACGACCGTGGATGCTCTAAGTGGGTTAAATATAATATTTGTATATAAGATAAACCAAAGCAAAATTAGGTGGAACTCTACAGTCGATCTAGAGTATAGTTCACGCCAAATAAAGTGATTATCAAAATCACTTTCATTGATCAATAATGCTACACCGACAATTTTTTATACAATCTTTATCTATATAACATTATGTGGCACAATATTATTAGAGTTTGTATAAAACTCTAATAATATTGTACCACACAATGTTATTAAAAAAAATGCTGTAAAAAAATTTATGGGTGTGGCATCACTCTTCTTTCATGGATCAGAGTTAGAGTTCACGCCAAATAAAGTGACTATCGAACTCACTTTCATGCATCAATAATGCTACACCCCACCACTTTTTATACTGTAATGCCCCAAATTTCATTTATGAAAATTTATTATTTATTTTGTACATAGTGTACACGTGCAATATTTTGATAATATTAAATGTTATGATTATTTTCTTCATGATGAGTATTTGTATATATATATGTGCTCTTTAATTATTTTTAAGTAAAGGTCATTTTTTCAAACAAACAAAAGCCTTTCCTTTAAGCCCAAATTTAATTTATTTATTATCTTTTCATAAACTATTATTTTGGCCCATAAACTAAAGCCCATGAGCTATTTTTATTTTTATACAACTTGTAATGTAGAACACATTTTAAAGATTATTTTTATGAAAAATTTAATGTACAACTTTTGTTAAATGGAGACAAGTTGCATGCACGTGCATTGCACGTACACGTGCAAATGCACATGGTGTGTGGCCGGTTTTGGCTTAGGAGGGAAAATGAAAATTTTGAGTGGAGTCATGGGTGGTGGTTACTTGATCATGGTTGGTTATTGTAACTCCTCCTTGAATCCTAGCCCTTTGTTTCTAACTCCTAAGTAAATCTTAGCCTTCCATTTTTCTAAATTTTTAGTATAAATACCCCCCCCCCCCCTTAGCCTAGTTACTCTTGTACTAATTATTCCTCCAAACCTATAGTTTAAAATACATTGTTAGTAGTTTAGTAAGTGAGTTAAAAGATTGAGAGTTGTGTGAGGAGTTTGTGCTTGCATCTAAAAGGAGAGGTCGGCAGTCAAGAAGGGGCTCGGGTTGGCATTGTGGAAGGCTCGGGTGCGCGCATCAAGGAGGAGGATCGCTCTTTTAGAAAGGACATTTGTTTAGGAGGTGTTGCTAATTGACTTCTCTCCAAATAAGGTGGGTAATTTTCCATATTTCTATTTAGGAAGCATGCTAGATTTGAATTGAAATAATGATGCATGAAAAAGATTAATAAGAGTACATTTTAATGGGAAAAAATGGCTTATTGATTGATTGAAACGTTGATATGCAAATTGTATGTGGTTCTATTATTAGATTTAAGTTGTGATTAAATTGATTATAGCCATGGATTGTTTGAAGAAAACTTCATTATTAACATCAAGAATTATATGCAAAAATTAGTAGATTGACAATGTTGCTTTATGTGCTTAAATAGACTATTGTGATAATGTTGTATGAATGACTTAAAAATATAATTTGGGGGTTTGTGAAATGATTAAAAACAGAGAATTGATATAAAGATTGTTAATAAAGAGATTAGTGATATTAAAATTAGATAAGAAATGTCGAAAAAGAAATGTGGTAGTGGTAGCTTATAATTTGAATTAAGTGTATGAAAAATATGTGTTAATTATTGGAAAAAAATTATTTTTATATACTGGAGTGTAAATTATGTTGGGAATAATTAATCTGAAAATTTTACAGTAAGTTTAGTAAGCGTAAAATCAAATGAGAGCTTCTTGAACATCGACATGTTTTACTAAACAGAGAGAATTGACTTAATTGGAATTCGAGATGCACTATGACAACCCGAGCCTATAGCTCGAGTGGTCGGGATGCTCTTAATCGCTACAGTGTATGCGGTGGGTCTCATGGGTTGCTGGTTTGAATACCGTGAGCACCATATATATTGTTTTGTATTTTTGAAAAATAAAGTAACTGCAGCCGAGAGCATTAAATGCTCTCAGCCCTTCTTTATAACGCCTAGCGCGTTCGGCCTAGTGGCCTGTGCCTGCGGCTTGTTTCCCTCTGGTCGCTGGTTCGAATCCCAGTCTTGGCCTGGGTTTAATGTGTGGGAAAAACATTTTTTTGGGGGATTTTTGATGATTAAAAATTATGAAAAAATATGATTATTATCCTAAAAATATGTGGGATTTATAAAAAATAATTTGAGAATTATTTACATGAAATGGAGTATGTTTTGAGGATAAATGTATAATTAGAACTATGGTTCTACAATTATATTTTTGTGGAGGTTATAATTCGCAAAAAATTTGAAATAAAGTGTTAGAAAAGAAATATAACAAAGAAAGAAATTATATGAAGTGAAGTGATGTGAATTATTCTCATTGGAGAATAGTGTGAAAATTATGAAATGTGAATATTCATTTAGTGATGTGATTTTAATGTGGAAATGATATTTGATGAAATACATAAGGAATAATTGAATTCCATGTATGAATATGGACTCATGAATAACTTAGAAATCATGTTATGGAAAAAGAGAATGTTATTGAGTATGACAACTCAAACATATAGATTATGAATTGAAATTGAAAATTAGAGTGTAGTCAAACTCACACCGGCAAGTGAAAGTGATGAATAATTATGATTATTGAAATTGAAAAGACCAGGTTGGGTCATTGTGAAATGAAAGTAATAAGACCGGTAGTAGTGAGAGGACTAACTCTAAAAGATTGGTTATGTTCATGATTTCATTAAATTTAAGGATTTAGTACATAGTGGAGATGTGATGAAAGCGAGAGAAAAACACAAGTATAGAAGCTAGAGTTTACGATGTGGGGGTGAGCCACAGAATGCATGCTTGAGTAATGAAGGAGGCTGCAAGAGGATCGTGTGCCATGAAGGAGGCTGAATTGCCACAGAATGCATGCTTGATGAGTCAAGACATGGCGTAGGATTCCCCTCCAGGTTTTCTGTAAACGAGCTTGTACTCATAGATCATCTAGGATACTTACCGTAGTTACAGTAGTAGATTAAGACATGACGAGGGATTGAACCCTACAAAGATGAAGAACGATTAAGAGGCCTGCCCTCGGACCTATGTAGTATGGGATGCATAGAATCCGAACAAGTGCGCATTAGTGTCATATAACATAATAATTGCATTAAGGATTAAGTGCACAATCACAACACGACATCATTAAGATTTTCCCTTTAATTTGATATGTGAACAAGTTTGTGATTTGTTAAGAAATAAGAATCGTTATACTGTTTCTGGCATAGAGAGGATGGCCATGTATAATTTTCGTCGGTTGAATAAACTGACGTACCCACAGTTTTGTATGCAGAATAAATGGCTTGATAAAAGTGAAAGGAGAACTGATGCTTACAAATTATTCATTGTTGATGTACATTTATTTAAATGATGTAAATTGTTTCTGCTGCCATTACATGTACATTATTGTGTTATACGCTTCCGCTGAAAAAAATGTAAAGTGTAAAATTTCATGTAACTCTGATGAAAAATGAAAGTTTCAATTCCTTGTAAAATTGTACCGAATGAGACGAAAAGATCATGTGGAAATCTCGAATTCAGTTGTATTTGGAATTCGGGGTGTTACAAAAAGAATAAGCTTAACTAGTGGATGTAGGGTATTTCAGTTATTTTACATAAAACCTATTAAACATAGCTGTATATTTCATTAATTTTTATGTTTTTAAACTAGTTTTAACTTTAGGAATAACTAAGAGGTTGGATACACATAGTTAGAGGTAAATGTGAAAATACACATTTGTGAGGGGTATATGTGATATTCACATATTTGTTAGGGACATACATGTTAAAAACCCTTAAATAAATATAGGAGTTGTTTTGGGTGGGGATTTGAATTTGAGTTTTGGGGGGAAACTTTTGGGGGGAAAATATATTTTGTGAGGTTAGATCTGGACCTTTGATTTTTGGGGGGATTGAAGGAGAACCACTTGATAGCTTTCTTTGTGTTTTATTATATAAATTAGTAGAGATTTTTTTTTATAATTATTTTGTTATTTTTTTTAAATTATGTGTATATTGCAGAGGGTTATAATATGTGAAGCTAAACATAATTTAAGGCACTTTCCAACTTTTTTTAAATTAAAAAAAGAAATAAAATAAAATAAATTTAGGCACATGATCGAATTCAACGTAGGCTTTATTTTTTCTAGGCCCATTGATCTGGCTTTATCTATACAAGGCCTTTAACCGGGCCATTTATTTCTTCTTTTTGTCGGCAATAAAAAAATACATAAAAAATCTAAAAATTTACAAACTAGAAATCTGAAAATATAAATTTCTGAGTAAATAGAAAGAGAATGAGTGAGAGAGAGAGAAATAAATAAATAAATAAGGAGTTGTTTTGGGGGAATTTGAATTTGAATTTTTGGGGGGAACTTTTGGACGGGAAAATATGTTTTGTGAGGTTAAATATGGACCATTGATTACAACCTTATTGAATGAGAGCCACTTGATAGTTTTCTTTGTGTTTTATTATATAGATATAGATTATTAGAGATTTTTTTTTAAAATTATTTTCTTATTTTCCTTTTTTTTTAAATTATGTGTAATATATTGCAGAGGGTTAATATGTGAAGCTAAACGAAACTTAAGGCACTTTCCAACTTTTTTTTAATTAAAAAAAGAAATAAAATAAAATAAATTTAGACACATGATCGAATTCAACGTAGGCTTTATTTTTTCTAGGCCCATTGATCTGGCTGTATCCATACAAGGCCTTTAACTGGGCCATTTGTTTCTTCTTTTTGTCCTTTTTTTTTCTTTTCTAGCCCGAACTGAATGTCTGAATCAATGTCACAGTGTATCCCAATTCCGCTCCGAAACCCTATTTAACATCTCTCCAATTAAGGTTGGGGGTTTGCTCTCCAATTAGAAAAGCACTTAGGTCTCTATCAGTCGGAATCAGCTGCAGTAATGCAATTGGGGTGATGCGTGAGAAATCAGACTAAAAGGACGATGGGTTTTATATGAGAAGGTGCGTCGAATTGGCGAGGAAGACGATTGGGTGTACATCTTCGAATCCGATGGTGGGGTGTGTTATTGTTAGGGGCGGTTGGTGAAGTGTTTCATCCCAAAGCTGGGCAATCCCATGCTGAGTTCATAGCTGGGCAATCCCATGTTTCATACCACCGCTTTACATTTATTCTTTAAAAGGTAGGATTGTAACGTTGTTGTTCGAGTTCATAGGAGGTTTCATACATAAATGCTGCCCTGTTTGCTATTTGCGGAATATTCGTCACTTCTTAGTAGTGTTTCATCCCAAAGCTGGGCAGTCCCATGCTGAGGTGGTATCTCTTTACATTTATTCTTTAAAAGATAGGATTGTAATGTTGTAGTTCGAGTTCACAGGCTGTTTCGTACATAAATGCTGCCCTGTTTGCTATTTGCGGAATATTCGTCACTTCTTAGTAGTGTTTCATCCCAAAGCTGGGAAGTCCCATGCTGAGGTGCCATCTCTTTACACTTATTCTTTGAAAGATAGGATTGTAACGTTGTTGTTCGAGTTCACGGGAAGTTTCGTACATAAATGCTGCCCTGTTTGCTATTTGCGGAATATTCATCACTTCTTAGTAGTTTGATTTCTTGCGTCAAGATGGAATGTTTGACATGTTGGCCATTGTTGAGTGTTCCTGGAGATTTGGGTAGTGACCAATATTGTAGATTAGATGGCGCCCAAAATTTTCATCAACGTGTAGTCAGGATGAATTTATGATGAAACCAATGTTCGAGAGGGTATTTATCTAATCAACTTTTTTACTATAGTATAAAGAACACTGACAGCTAAAGTATACATGATGAAATCAGGTATAGATATGATTGAAAATGTGTAACAACTTACACCTGTATCTTCATCTATCTTGTTTGATTTCCATTGTTTATCTTACAATCAGTATGCTATGAGAAGTCATGCAAAAGCGACTGGAATGTGGTACAAGTACGCAGTTGTGCCTCATCTAATCAATAACGTGCCTCACTTAAGCTCATTTAACTGCCCATTTGGTAAAGAAGACACCAGGTTGACATCTATCAAAAGATGGCCACACCACTATCGTTAATTAATTAAGCCATATATACCATCGCATTAATTGTCAGATTCCACTAGATATTCTGTTACTAGTTTGTTATTTTAAAATTAAATTAGTGAACATTGCTGAGCTTCTTATCTCATAATAAGGAGTTGGTGTAAGTGAGGTAAATCTCCCAACTTCTTGCTTACTAAGGAGTAGTTTACAGTTTTAGTGACACTCACTTTGGTTGAAAATATGATACTTTGATCAAGGTTATTTCTAACAGAATTATCATTACTATTATGTTTAACTCTTAAAGAATATACAAATTTCTTAATGCAGTAATAATAGTAGTCCAACGGAACCTCCTTTTTTTGGGGAGGAAAATAGTATAAAAGGTGCCATGATAGATTAATCTGAAAATACAACCAAATTACCTTCAAAACCTCAAAATCCATTCCCCTTGGCCACCTTCCTGGGCTGAACAGAGAATCATGTGTTGCATCAGAACGGATTTCACTGTCATACTTTATTCTTTCTCAATGGACAAGTTGTGACACTGCAATTTTCATTAACAGGAAACAACAATCACGTTTAAGTGTTTATATAACTGAAATACTTTGTGCATTACTCGATACCTTTACTATAGGTATTGAACAATAGAAAGGCTACGCATGTAGTTAAATATTTCTCTATATATTTTAAATAATTGAAAGGCACATAGACGATGAGTTTAAATACTATGCTTCAAAGATTCAAATTAAGTGGTAGATGTTTGCAGAACAGGAAGATTAATACCTGGTTGATTCTGTCCGAAGTAACAAAATTATCTTGCTGACAAATTTCTTCCAAAGCCATAGCCATGGGGCAGTTGAGAGTGTGTAGCTCGTCTCAGTACATTCTACAAAGTCGTAAATAAACGTTGTTTTAAAATAGAAGAAGAAAAAAAATTCAAATATTTGAAAAGTGCTGGCTATTATGGAACAAAAACATTTGGAAGATTTGGTTCAACCTTCAAGTATTTTAACACTTAATGAGCTGCTTCGGCTTTAACATCCGTATCCTATCATAGTTCACGGAGTGTCTCGTCTAGTCGATGTGTCTTGTGAGCATTATGTGAGTGGCAAGACGGGACTGCAAGCAGGTCGAGGATGTTCCTTTAGTTCATTAGAAAGTTTACTCAAGGATTCACATCGATTCACAAGTTTCAGTTTCTTTTTTCTTCCTTGAACTTTTAACTTTAAAAACTTGACTCTGTAGCATTTCTTTCTACACTCTTACAAGAGGAGAAAATGAGAAAAAATTAATCATAAAGTTTGGGTTCCTCATATTTAGCATTACAGTTGAATTCTTCCTTAAAAGAAAGAAAAAAAAAAACAGATCAAATTTCTGGTAAAGCATAAAACATCAAATATAAGCACTCTCTCTGCCACCTACCTACGTCTTAATTGACAAAATGATAAAGAGAATGAACAATAGTCCCTAAAATAGAGTTTAAAAATGATAGAGATATCAACCAATTGCGAACATCAAAAAGCTGTTTGTTCATCCATTCATTCAATTCATAGTACAAAATGATTCGTGGAAGCTAAAAGTGAACGATGCATCTAAGTCAGATAACAAAGCAATATTCTAAAAGAGAAGGCACGTGTCAAAGCTAGATAGCAACGTATGAAAACTAATACTTTGATTTATGATCATGGAGAAGTTACTAGGATCCGGATTCTGCTTGACCGCCTGACTGGAGTCACCACTTCTTCATCTCGGTATCCCTGTAGGAAACAACACATAATTAAGCAGAGCAGATGTTACTATATATCCTATCCTCTCTTCTAACTGTACACTTGCAAGGCAAAATAAAAATGAACAATATACAAAAAGCAGCAGCAACTTACCTTTTTGATGGACAATTTCTCGTAAGTAGTAAAGCTTCCATAAGAAGTAGAAGAAGATGCGGCGGAGTCCCTTCTCAGCCTTCTCTGACTCTCATGGTTCCAGCTACTGCTCACTTCTGATGGCCCGAACTCACTGATAGTCTCCTCATTGTTAAGAGAGTCCTTGAGAGTGGTGTAAATTTCGCTGCTACCAGAAACTGATTTAGCCTTGTTAGCTATTGGCCTTTCCTTGTGGATCATTACAGTCTTCTTTTTTTGTTTCTTGGAAAAAAGAAAAGGTAAAGTGGCAGCAAGCAGAACAAGAGGCAAGAAAAATCCCAGTACAGACATGAGATCCATCAATTTTACTACTTTTAAATCAAGTGAGTTTTTTGGTTGGGCATGGTCTATGACCACAACATCACTGCTATCTTCTTGAACAACCACGACTTCAGGTCCGACTGAAAGAGCTTCTGTACAGCCATTCGCAATCTCTTCCTCAGTCTCCATTACTTCATTGTTCTGGTGTGCATAAACTTGGACAGCTTCTTCCTCGGTGTTCATCTCTTCATTCTTGTCATGATTTAGCAGACCCACTTCCGATGTCTCAATTTCAAAACTCTGAGCACCAAAATGAGATTCTCCGGCATCTTCTGACCACCCCATGTCAATCTCCTCGACCTCATCTTTACTAGCCGCCGCACTTGCATCACCACTTTCTATCACAACTCCAGATGCAATGATCTCTTCTCGTTCACTTTCCATGACCACTTGTGGGGTTTCAATTTCATGCACATAGCAAACGCCCAAACCTTCAGTCTCATCGGCGTCTGAGGATGTCATATTAACTAGATGATACAAGCCAACATTCCCATGGGAAGCTACAGAAGTAAAATAATTAATGCAAGAAGTTGACCAGTGTTTGAACCTGCTAGCTACAACTTGGAGATTGACATCACCACTCTGCAAACCTTCGAAGACTCCATAGGATGTGCTGTACAGTTTTGGGAGAGAATGGTTTTGCAACAACAAGGAGGAAGAAGAAATGATAGGCGAGTCCGACAAGGGGGAATAGACGCATGCCATGACCATAACCAGAAGAAGAGGGGCTAATCTGAATCTCGTACAACTGTGAGAATTGAAGGGCACTGATTTCAGTGCAGGTTGAGTAACATGGATTCTTGATTGTTCAACTTCATCCACATGGGCAAGCTCTTCCACCTTCAAATCCTTCTCTGTGAGCACAGTTTCATCATCCTTACTGCTCTCCTCGAGCCGTCTCCCATCTCCCACATCAAGAACCTCTTCTTCTCTGTCAAGGTAATGCTCGATTCGGGGGCTTGGTTTGTAGTGAAGAAACTTAGGCCGGGGTGAGAGGTAGTTGTTCTTGGGATCATATGGAGGAGGAACAGCATCCGTTTGGTGGTTCTTGCTCACAGAGTCCTTCTTCAAGCCGCAACCACCCAACACTTCTTGAGAACCAAAACTCATCTCTGATTTCGCCCCGACCTCGTGAGTCGTCCTCACACCTGCCTTTACTGGAAGCTTCAATGAATCAGAAACCGGAGTTATTATCTCATTCCTTTCTTGAAGAATCTTCTTTATCGGGGAGGCTGGAACCGCTTTGGAAGAAGCAGAGATCGTAGGTGACATGAAGTTCTTCGGCCCTTTTGAAGCGGAGACAACGGGGGATTTCAACTTCAAGGGCTTCAAGAAGTTGGGGTCCTTGTTCTCGTTAAGGTCGAGCGAAGTGCGGGGAGACGAAGACTTGGTAAAAGAGTTCCATGGAGGAATTTCTAAAACAAAATGAAACCCACAAAAGATTAAGCCAGGAAACAAAATGGAGAAACCAATAAGAGCAAAGAGACGAGAGTTTTTACCTTTACTCCTTAGGCTGTTGGCACTTTCTGGGGTTTTGTTGGTGTGGGTTTGGGGTCTGCAAGGATTAGGTGAAGGAGGTCGAGTTGCCATGGATCTTTGCTATCCTTCCTTTCTTAAGTTTGTGAGGATATGAGATTTGATTAGGGTTGTGAGAGAAGAAAAATCAGGAGCTTGCTGAGGAAATAAATGAGCAAATCACAGCCAGCATTCTTGCAATTTGATTTATTTTCCTCTGAAAATTTGACCGTTAGGAATTTGAAATGAATTGGACCGTTGGGAATTTGAAATTAATTGGGCCGTTGTTGGAATTAAAGTAACTGGGCAAAAGTCAGATAGTGGAAAAGTCAAATGGATTAGATGGACACAAACTGGAATATGTCCAAATTTTGTATATACTAAATGGGCTGGGGCCTTAGTTAAGAAACAATACAAATCCCCAAATTTGTATTTTTTAGCCCAACTAATTCCCATCCTACGTGCATCTCAAAACACGTTAAAAGAAATTAATGATACATAAGACAATATAACGACAGCATGACACAAAATAAATAAATAAATAAAAATAAAAATAAAATTATAACAGTACATAAATAACATAAAGTTACCAGAATATCCCCTGAATAATGCCAATAAAGAGGTTATAACTAATGAGAAAATAACTCACATTTATACAATGTTATTACAACTTGAGGTGAGTTGAGCTGGCTTAATTTTTTAAGCGATAATTTAGCAAATGCCCACATTCAAAATATAGAAACTAGCATATATCCTTACTATTTTAAAAAACAAAGAAATACTCCAAGTTTGGATGAAATCGTTAAAATCTCGGTTAAGAGAACTCACGTGCATCACACGTGATATGTAAAATAACATAAATACCCACGATAAAATGTATTTTAGCAAATTCCCTCATTCATTATGTGGAAACTAACATGTACTCGCACTATTTTAAAAATTGGATATTTGAGATATTTTAGCAAATGACCTCATTCAAAATGTGGAAACTACCATATATCCTCACTATTTAAAAAAAACTAAGAGATATATTGTTTGTTTGGACGGAACAGTTTTAGGGTTTTGAATAATATATAATGCGTGTTTGTTGTTTTGACAAAATAACATCAATGCTTTGTTTCCACATCTCAACTTTGGTGTTGTTGAAGATGATATACAACCTAGTGCGACAGTAGATAATACCATATTAACAAAGTTTGTGAATAATTTGTTAAATTCTCAAATTATTCATAGAGAAATAATTTGTAGAATATATTCATGAATTATTTGCAGGTTTGCATTTAATCCCCGCAGTTCGCAAATTATTCATGAATAAAACGAATGTGGCGCGAATAATTTGTGAATTATACAATAAATATTTATAGATTTATATATATTTTTACTTAGGAAATGAGTACTAACTACTTATATACATTCAATTTTGTATTTCTTTATTCTCGAATTTTTGAACAAATTTTTCCCGAATTTGTCCGATTTTTTTTCATTTCCGAATATTAAATCTGGTTCAATTATTTATAAACGACGATATTGTGACTATAAGTAATACACAAATTACTGTTGAACCTATTGTGAATGAAGATGATGGAAATGATGATGTGCATTCTAGAGTGGAACAGGATACTTTGTTGTAATAGATGATGATACATAAACTAGTGATGATGCACAACAATTCGTTGTAATAGATTATGTTTTTGTATTTTTTGGTGGTCAAAATATGACGTATAATATCTTTTTATTACATTGTTATCATCAGTACATGATGAAAGTTGTTCGTACTGACTAATGACACATAACATTCACATTTTTCACAACACCCAATACTGAAATAGTGAGCTATATGCTAGTTTATGCATTTTGAATGCGGGCATTTGCTAAAATATACTAAATATCCTTTTTTTTAAATAGTGGGGTTATATGCGAATTTCCGCGTTCTGATTGTGGGCATTTGCTAAAATACATTGTATCGTTAGTATTTAGGTCATTTTACATGTCACGTGTGACACACATGAGTTCACTTAACGTAAATTTTAACGGTTTCGTCTAAACTAGCAGTATTTCTTAGTTTGTTTAAATACTATAGGTATGTGCTAGTTTTCACATTTTGAATGGGGGTATTTGATAAATTATTCATTTAAAAAAAAAATACACATATTTATTATCTCAAATGCTTTCTATCGTTTTTTGTTTTGAGATTTGAGGTCAAAAACGCTTTGGTGTTCCATAAAAAAATATTTAACGAAACAACCCCTATAAAGGAGAACAAGCAAGTTTGATACAATCTGTAACTCATGTATCCCATTTTCTGTATTTTTTTGTATTGTATTCTTTCTCCCAATGTATTCTATCTATTTGTACTCTTTCTTTTCATGAACCATATATTTATTCTTCTTTGCAGTATTTATATATTCATCTATTTGTTTGATTCTTTTGTGATTCTTTTGTCTGCCAATTATTCTGTCTCTGGATGATTTATTATTCTAAATTGTTGCACTTCATGGCTTAATTGCCTATTTATTTGAACTCTGCCTTGTTCGATATAGTTTTCTACCCAATATACCATACTGAACCCGCATACCTATCCTATTGGATCCTAACCCGCAACCCAATACCCACTTCTTTGACCCAGTCTTTCCCAGATCTTCTTCACGTTCCCTAACAGGCAGATCATATCTTTCACCCTATTCTCTTGATTCTCCAAATCACAACTTGCCAAAATCTCTCATTATAATCCTCATTAAATTTTGTTATTCATGCCTACAATTCCTATCTCCAAACCTTAACCATAATATTCTCTCTCTCATTTTCGCTCTCCCGTGTGCCCTACCCCGACATCCGGCCTATCGCCGCCTGACACACCCTTCAGTCGCGCCGCCCAGCAAACCCCAGCAGCAACGCCCCCCTCTCATCTTCCTTTTCGTTCCGAAGTCGACAGCAACAACGACCAGTGCCAGCGCCAGCCCCGTCGTGCTGACCCCCTCACTGCCGTCATGTCGTTCCACCGCCGCCATGCCCTGTGCGCCATCGTCCTCTTCTGCGGTGCACCCGGTTGCACCCTCTCTCTCTCTCTTTTGTGTGCACGTGTTGGATCTAGAGCATTGGGTTTGTGTTATTGTGTTCGTGATAATCGTGATCCTCTTGTGCATCTCGTTCGTATTCCGTTCAAGGTATTGTGTTTGTGCCCGGGAACCTATTCCCGTTATTCCTATTTTCTCGTCAGATCCGTCGTCAATTTCGAGACAAGTAACTTGTATTTTTTTGTTGTATATACAAGTACTAAATACCACATATAGTGTAGCCTTTGTTTCTAGATTCATCCCCATGAAAATCCTTGTTAGATCTTGTCTCTATTTATTGATCCATCCGTAGTCATCATATTTGTTACACACATGACAAGAAAAATAATTTATAAATAATCTAGACTTGATGCATGTATGCATGTTATTCGTGATTCATGATATGTTGCACCCTTGTTGCATTCTTGATGTGTTAGTTGTAATCTCCTGTGGTAGATTTGTTAAACACCCATACCATGTTATCTTGGACATTTATTATACCATGTTTTATATTTTGTCGTAATTTGGATTTGTTGCACATGAACTATTTGATTTAATTCATAAGAAGATATTTTTGTTTTTGCTGTTGGCTCATTTTGTTCAGTATTTAGACCATGTTGAGGTCAGTGAATCAATTTAATTTGTGAATATAAATCGCAGACCTCGCTGTCTATTTTTCAAAATTTATGACATATCTCAGTTTCGATTTGTGAGTTGCAAGTTATTGCTGTTTTGCTACATATGTGTTAGAAATTCTATATTTTGTTTTATGCGATTTCTGCATAGTTAATTATTTTAATACTTATGTTAAAGATAAGATTTGATTCTAATATTTTTCTGGGTATGACTAGACTTGACTGAGTTTAACTCTAAATTTTTGTATATTTATTTGATGACATTTATGAACTATTCTATGCTTGTGAACAACTACCATATCTCCATAATTTTATGTTGTTCATTAAAGAACCATAATTTCAACATGATTCTAGTTAATGTTGGTAAAAACTTTGTAAATATAAAATGTAGCTTGTTGTATCTATTTTATCACCCTTTTGACAGATTTGGATTTTAAGTTATATTTTGTAATCTATCGCCGTTTTAGTACTGTTGTGTCAAGAATCTCACATTCACAAATTTGCTGTATCTTGTTGTTTCCCAAATTTATTTGACTATACTATCTATGTTGGAATAATATGAAATTATATTTTCTGATACTAGACATACTAAGGAATACTCTAGATTTTTCTTGGATTTAATCAGTAAGTTTTTATGTCATTTTCATGCTTGTGAATACAACCTTGTGATTTTTGGCTGAATATGATTTATGTATAAAATTCTGTTTTGAGCCCTGATTCTGTGATTATTATGTGACTTATGCATATGTGCTAGATTCGACCGAGATTATATTTTCTAGATTTTCTGACGGATCCAGATTTGCATGTTTGTGGCAACGGGAATCTCATATTTGGTACAGTAGTGTCATGCTGTCCAGAACTAGAAGTTTCGTTGTCCTAGCCCTTGATGAGTCATTTGTCATCCGTTCGTGTCCTTCCTTCAACTGTACTTTTCCCTTGCTATCTTATCGTGTTTCTTGCCTTATTTTTGCACGTCTATGCTGTAACACCCGGTACTTAAGTGGTATATATATATATATATATATATATATATATATATATATATATATTATATATAATAATAATAATAATAATAATAATAATAATAATAATAATAATAATAATATATATGAGATGAGTTGTTGGTTGGTTGGCCTATAGAAGATTTATATGGGCTTGGATTAATTGATTAGTGGAAGTGGCCTATAGTATGGTCTACGGGGCTTATGGAAATGAATAAATGTAAAAAATGAAGTGTGCATGCATGGAGAAAGTGACGTGGCTTGGCTAGGGGGGATTTAATCTCATATCGGAAATGGAAAGGAAATGGTGTGTATATATTAGGATCCAAGTGATAAAGGGTCACCTAATGGATATACCCCATTTTAATGGTGCCTGTGGTAGACGTGGCTAGAGTTTTGTATATGTTCTTTTGCGTGCGCGCACACGTAGCCGTGTGCGCAGCTGAGCCGGGCTCGGAGCATTACAAAATGGTATTAGAGCCGACTTTTGACACCGATCGTGGGTCAGAGTGGGTTAGAGGTACGCCTGACTAAGGACAAGACGCTGGTAGAGACCAGGGGCAGTACGCTAGTAGGGTACTCACTCCACATCGGCTAGAAAGGCAGTCCTGTATTAGCTTGCGGGTCCCGGGCTCAGTAAGGACGCTGAGTTCTTAAGGAGGGGTGTGTGTAACACCCATTACTTAAGCGGTATATATATATAATATTATATTGAAATATATATATATATATATATATATATATATATATATATATATATATATATATATATATATATATATATATATTATAATAATAATAATAATAATAATAATAATAATAATATTTAAGAGATGAATTGGTGGTTGGTTGGCCTATAGAATATTTCTATGGGCTTGGATTAATTGATTAATGGAAGTGGCCTATAGTATGCTTTATGGGGCTTATGGAAATGAATATATAAATGGAAAAAATGAAGCGTGCGTACATGGAGAAAGTGACGTGGCTTGGCTAGGGGGATTTAATCCCATATCGGAAATGGAAAGGAAAGGGTGTGTGTATATATTAGGATCCAAGTGAAAGAGGGTCACCTAATGGGTATACCCCCTTTTGATGGTGCCTGTGGTGGGCGTGGCTAAAGTTTTTTATCCGTTCTTTCACGTGCGCGCACACGTAGCCGTATGCGCAGCTGAACCGGGCTCGGAGTGTTACACATGCTTGCTTTAAATAATAATAACAAGAAACCAAACCGGGGTTATAGGAAAAGATCTAATTGTAGATCCTACATGATACTTGATACTTGATACTTGCACACTTGACACGTGATACTTGATACATGATACTTGATACTCGATACATGATACTTGATATTTATCCCTGAGTACACTGCCCTCTATGATCCACTGTGAAATCTAAAATGCAACTTGCATGAATGTAGCAACCATGTGGTAAAAATTTGAGACGCATGGAGTGCTACCTAGTTAGGAATAAATACAAGACTTGAGAATAACATGATTATTTGACACTTGTTACTTGTACATGATTACTTGACACTTGTTACTCATTACTCGTTTGCATGGTACTTGACACTTGTTACATGCCACTTGCACCCGTTTATCTTGCCATGCTATCTGATTTTGTTCTTGTCACATTCCTTTCATGTTACTTCTATACTTGCTTCCGCTGTTACTCTATTCTTGTGTATTTGTTTTTCCTGTACTTGTTGCCTGCAATACAAGCGGTCCGTAACTTGCATTGACGGGCGTTTGTTTTATCTTTCCTTTTCCTGCAAATTCGTTATTTGCAGACTTTGGTGACTAGCTGCCCGATGGACTAGGTGACCAAAAATTCTAGTTGGATTCTTGCTACATTTATTTATTCTTGTTGCTTATTTTGAATAATTGTAACTTGTTGCTTGGTAATTTGTATTGGGCATTTTATCCCAGACTTGTATTTTATTCCAGACTTGATTATTTAAGATTTAGTATTCGTGTTTCAAGTAATCCTGTTGACTATATTAATTCAGTTATGCATGCGTGGTTGACTATTCCCCTTGAATATCTCTTATTTATTCTTGTATATGTTGTAAAGATCCTAACAGCTTATGAATGGTGAAAATTATTCGCTGGACTTTTGTCGCGTACACGTATTCCGTATTTCTTTTTGGGGAGCGGGGCGTGACACAATCTCGCAAATATGACCCCTTAAAATAAAATAACCTAATGAGATTATACCTAAAAACCTAAAGCTTGTTGCCATGATCATGCCCATATGGATGCATAAACTCATGAGCAAAACAAGCCGACCCGTGGTTACACGGCAAATAATCCAAGATCCAACAATTGCCCTCGACTCAGTGCCCTAGTCTCCCTTAGCTGCACAAACATTGATCAAATTGTCTCAATTTAGCGCATAAACCCCATGAGCTGCACCAATATCACCCAATTTGATATGGCTTATCCATTTTCTTATATAGCTGCACCTACATCTACAAAAGAAAAACTATAACTTAGTGTCCTAACTCTCCTTAATTCCGCTAACATTGAACAATTCGACTCAATTTGTGCTTTAACCTCTTTTGGCTACACCTACTAGTGCTCTAGCCCTCCTTAGTTGCATAAATATCAACAAATAATACTCAATTCAATATAGAAGGAGACGAGTCATGTCCCAAAAAATTTGGAATCGATAGTAAATACTGTGATCCCTAACAAAAACACCAAAAAATCTAGTTTTTTAGTAGTAATAACCACAATCCGCACCCCCAAGTACTCATCATTGTAAGATCCATCAACTACGGCGAAGCAAAATATCTTGCCGGCCATCCCCAACACGGCCGCAAACAGGGGCATAGCTACCCGGTCCCAAGGGGGTGCGGCTGCACCCCCTCGATTTTCGGTTGCGCCCATTGGATTTACATGAGCAGTATATAAATAGGGTAATTTAACACTTCAATTTCACTAATTTGTTGTAGTATAGTTGGTTAGGGTAATTGGCTCTCTCTTTAAGAGAACTTAGCTCAAGTCCCGAGAACAGAATTTTTTTTAATACTTTTTTTTGAAGTTTTAATTTCTTTTTGTTCAATTTCGGGAACAAAATTGGATTTAGTTTCTACTTTTATTTGAAATTTTAATTTCTGTTTTTTTAAATGACCAAAATAAAAAATTATTTGACGACAACGGGAGTTGAAGCCATGACCATCTAAAAATTGAAGTAAAACACACTAATCCACTGCACAAAGTGTGAGTTTGCATTTTATTTAGATTTGATGAATAATCACTGCTCTGATGGCTAATATTCTGATATTTAGTGAAGTGTCTAAGGGTTTTGATGAATAATCATTGTTCTGATGCACACAACATGAAGTGTCCAAGAATTTTATTGTTAAAAAAAATAACTATTTAGTGATTGTAATAGTTTATAACATTTGGTATTAATATATGATATTTTTAGAAATATAAATGTATTTATTATAATTTATTAATCTTCGCACATGTGAATAAAAATTCATATATTGGTTAAGAACCTTTCAACACCCTCAAAAAAAAATGCCCCCACCCCCCACCCCAAGTTAAAAATGGAGGGAAAATCTGGTCCCATCCATCGATAAATCCAAGGCCCCCCCTTCAATTTCTCCGCCAACTTTCACCATGTCATCATCACTCTCCCAAATCCCAAACCCTCTCTCTTTTCCCCAAACGCCACCGCCAATGGCCGCATCCATCTACCTCCCATCTCTCTTCTCCCCTCTTCTCTCCCACAAAATCCCTTGTCGGATCCGTTCCAACCTCGCCCTCCGTTACCGGATCCGATCCGCACTCCAATCTGAACCCGCAATCCGATTCGACGCAGTCTCAGAAATGGAGTTGAGAAGGAAGGGTTTTATGGGGATGAGGAAGACGAAGCTGGTGTGTACGGTGGGGCCCGCGTGCTGCTCCGAGGAGGAACTGGAGAGGATGGCGTTGGCAGGGATGAATTTGGCGAGATTGAACATGTGCCATAACACGAGGGAGTGGCATCGGGATGTGATTAGAGGGATCAAGAAGTTGAATCGGGACAAGGGGTTTTGTGTTGCAATGATGATTGATACGGAGGGGAGTCAGATGTGCCTGATTGATCACGGGAGCGATTCGTCGGTCAAAGCTGAGGTATATGCTTGTAATCATGTTTGATTGCTAAATTACAATGATACAGACACCTATGAGTGTATTTGAATATGAAGTTTTAGGCAAGTGGCAGTGTGGTCCACCGGTAAGCATCTTCTTTACCGGTGACAAGATGTTGAAAGTTCGAATCTCACTAGCACAAAAATTCCATATATATATATATATATATATATATATATATATATAGTAATGCGAGCCTCATATTTATACGAAAAAAAGTTCCTCATAGGGGTTCTTATGGAAGATTCACTCCGTCCATCATGTTTATTATGTCAATGAATTGTTAAATTCTGTGAGGAAATTAGCAATTGGGAATTAGGGTTTTATCTCTAGATCTAAGTTGCTTGAGATATTCACCCTAGGTATCAAAATTGGAATACCTAGACTGCTATCACAAGCCAGTATTTATAGCTAAATACTGGTTTGGGTATCGGGTTATAAGCCCACAAACCCGCGTTCCAATATCCAATCAATTGTACGTTCATTACACGTGTTACACATATGCACGTGCTATATTTATATAGAGAGAATATACCAATATATCCAACAATCTCCTCCTATATTCTCAATATATAAAGTACAGGATTATCTCATCAGATCAGTATACAACTGACTGGCTGATAGCAGTCCATAAATGAAAAGCATCATAAAGGTATAGTTTCATAAGAACCAATAGAATTATAAAACTGAATAGTTCAATCAAGACTAAACCAATATAATTAACTAGTTCCAAACCATATCCAATTCAGAATAGTTCACAAAGACTAAACCAACTGGAATAATCTGTCATAGTTTCAAAATCAAACAAAGCAAATAAACTTCAAGAACAGAATATGAGTTTTAAGCTCATGAACACAAGAGTCTTAAACTCAACAGAAGTTTTACCAAGCAAGTGACTAATTTATTCTCAAAAGAAATAAATTGAAATTCTATCCTTGCACACTGCTTTATGTTTACTCCTCCATTTTGAGCAAATCATTATTTTTGAAATCTATGTTGACAGATTCAACTCCTCCATCTTTGCTAGCTTAATGAAAACTAGAATATCAAGAGACACATCTCTAAGAATTCCAACATATTTCACAAAGTATCTAGTTCCACAAAAGAACTTAGTACAATTCATAATTAGCTTAGCAAAAATGTAACGCAAGCATCACAATCAAGTATCTTTAATAAGTAAAGTACATGAACTTTATAGTTTCTACACAAGAACCATACTATGTTTCATATTGGAATGAAAAGACTGCCGTTTCAATCATGGTTTAACATTGAATCATCAAAATTGGAATGAAACATGTAACCATAAAAGACATATCATCAAAATTGGAATGATATTTAGGACAATTTAATCATCGGAAACACATCGACAAGTTTTCATGTTTCGTATTGGAATAATATGATTATTCTAAGTAAATTTCTAGATATATAATACCATCAAAATTGGAATGACATTATATATTTGTGGAATTTATGTCGAATCATCAAAATTATCTAAAACATGTCAACTGCCTAAAATTGATGCTTAAGTTTGAACTTCTCTATAGCTCCAATTGGATTCTAAATTTCAAAACAACTTGGATGTTAAAGCTTTTTACTCAATAGCTTTTAACTCCACTTTCCCCACAGTTTTGATAATTAGATCACTTTCAAGTCTCTTAGCAAGAGCATTAGCCATACTTGTCGCAATCGCACTTTATCTATGAGAAAGTTCAACTAGGCTTCTTTCAGCCTTAATATACTCCTCTTACTATTATAGAGTGAGTTATGAGCTACAGTGCATTATAGCTTGATAGTCGCATAACAGAATTAGAGAGTTACTTAAACTTCTTAATGGATAACTAGCAACAATTTCTTCAATCCACTCAGCCTTTTCCCCTGCAGAGGATTACACGTAGAGGTCTGATTTCATGGATGATTGCACAGTGCCTGTTTGCTTTTTGTTTCCATAACATTTCTGTTTTCTCCTAGTGTAAACACATCTACTAGTTATCGACTTTCACTAAATTCTGAGCATCATAATGCATCAGATCAGCCATTCATTCGAAGAATGACTAGAGTATCACGAAGCAAACTCTTGAATACCACTCAGGTATCTCATTAGCCTCTTAAGGGCACTCAAATGTGTATGGGATTATTAGTGAATCTGCAGATCATACCTACCTCAAAGGCTATGTCTATTCTAGTGCAGATTTTGTATACATGAGACTGTCAATTCCTTTCGAATGATCTACATGTCTCATAGTTGCACCATCATTAGGTGTTAACCTTTTATCAGAATCATAAGGTGTTTCAAAACACACTTTCAATCACTATATCCCCACTTTTGAAACACATTTTGATTTGATGAGTTTGACTAAGAGTTATCTCTTGCCAACTGAAAACTCACCCTTATACCTATGGTGTCCACGGTACCTAGGTTTTTGTGTTGAATTCTTTGGATAGCATAATTTTAACTTCATTTATAATAGAGAGGTCACTTCCAAGAACTTGCATGTCAATAGAACAAGCAAATAATAGCCACTATATTTGACACACCACAATGTTGAAGGCACTGATCTGAATTACTTGATTCATATACTAGGCTCTTTCAAAAATTTGTCAAATTATTTATTCGTTGGCTATATATGTTTTAAGAATATACAATGATTTTACTAAATTGTAAATCTTGTTCAGTACAAAACATCAAGGACAAAGCCTTTTAATTATCCTTTACTAGTATAATGCACGTGCGATGCACGTGGAGGGGGAATGAAAAGGACAAAAGAAAATCTACCAACACGTGCGCTGCACGTGTTGACACAAACACCAAGGAATAAAAAATTGTTTATTTGTTTGTGAACCCTAACTCTCCCATTATAATAGTTATATATATCCAGGGCTAATAGCAAATATGAAGCAAATCCATACAAAGAAATAATCAAAATTACATAGAGATGCCCTATTTCTTGTGTTTAGATTTGTTGTATCACCATGTCCAAGTCACAAAGTATCCAAATGTAGTGGTGAATCCGAGAGGGAAACATCATCATAAAATATGGACAAAACCTTAAAATTTCCTTTTTGATACAATCACTGCATGTATCTGCTTAGCTGATATGCAACCAAGCACCCACTTAAAGTAGCTCTTATCAAGCATTGAAGAAATACTATACTCCCCTCAAACGATAACAGTCTGGTTACCCATGAGAACTGTCAAATTCAGAGTGAAGACTATATCCGGACTTTGTCTAATAAATGAAATTGCTTAGACTTTCTCTCAAATAAAAAATTAACTGATTTTTCATATTTATTGTTAAGAACTTAATATGTGTATTATTGACTGCCGGTTAGTTATTTCTACAAAAAAGACAGCAATATGTTAAAAGACATTTAGGCCCATGCAGATGATCCAAATAACATGCAAAGATCATTAATTTGCTTAACCAAAATTTTTTAAGACTATATAAATGCTTCAATCAAATATAGGATATGTTCAAAGAAAATAAGAGTGTATCAACTGAATTTTGAAGCATCAATTGAACTTTAGTCCTTTAACCTTAGTAACGAAAAATGAAAATGACAAATCTAAATTACAACTAATATAACACAAATAATGGCAATGGCATCAATAGTAATTTTTACCGTGTCAATAGGATTCGGGCCTGACTTGAAAGCCTGGGAAACTCGATGTACTTAATCCAATCACCAGTGTCTTGAGTACAGGTGCTTTAATTAGAAGAAACTTTATGAAGTCAAGATCCCATTCTTCGCACAAACTCTCAGTCATTTCCACTGCTTCAAGTTTATTGAAAGGATATACATGTTCTAGTGTAATCCAGAAATCAGGAACAGGTTCAAGTGCAGGTTCATTCACATAATAATCATAAATCCCTCCCTGGAGAAAAAGAAAAAAGTAGAAAGTTAATAGCAATAAATTAGCCACCTGTTGGGTGCACATGAACTATGTCAAAGACCCATATATAGAAATACCTGTATCTTGAGTTGTTGTAGATTAGGGCTGCTCTTTAGTATGCAAACAATGACTTGTATAACTTCAAATTTTTTGAAATATGACTCCAAAGACAATTTCCTTAGATGAGGAAAGCTTATGTGAATTCTCTCAGGAACATGGTTACTCCAGAGAAGCTGAATTTTGCAATACAACATACATGTAGAGAAGAGTAGACAAATGAAGAGACTTTAAAAGATGAAACAAAATATGCTGTGACATACCAGATTGTTGTATGATGATGCAACATGTGGGTCCCTGAGCCCAAATCCCTCTTTAGCTTCTGTTAAAGCTGATTGAAAGAACTTTTCTGCTTCATATAGCTTATCCTTCAAGCAAAAAAAATATGGTAGATGAAAGTCATATATCAAAGCTGTTGAAGTGAATATCTAGATGAAAGTTGAAAAAAGTAATTTAAACTACAGTATCAAAGCATGCAAATAAACAATTGAAAAAAGTAATTTACTGGTATATGATGTGCGAAAATCAACATTGCAACAAACAATTGAAAAAAGTAATTTACCAGAATATATAGATGAAAGTCCTCAAACGTCTTTTTACTGTTGAAGTGAATATCTTCTCCAAGCTTGCAAACACTACAGCGATATACCAGTAAAGTTTTTAAGTGAATATCTAGATGAAAGTTGAAAAAAGTAATTTAAACTACAATATCAAAGCATGCAAATAAACAATTGGAAAAAGTAATTTACTGGTATATGATGTGCGAAAATCAACATTGCAACAAACAATTGAAAAAAGTAATTTACCAGAATATATAGATGAAAGTCCTCAAACGTCTTTTTACTGTTGAAGTGAATATCTTCTCCAAGCTTGCAAACAGGAAAGTTTCCTGGTTTTAAGACCTGACGAAAAAAAGCCCAAGAGTGCTAATTTTAATTTTAATTCATTCCCTGCAGAACTCATTATATATGTTTTCTGTGTTCATCTATATTCACTTCGACCTTTGTGGCCTGACCCTTGGGTTGTCAAAAAAACGTTTCGGAAACCCAGATCCTAACCATAAACTACTGCATTACGTAATTTACTGCATGCTCATGGATTTTGACGACAGAGTTTACTGCATACTTGATGTTTAAAGCATATTTATTACGGTATTTACTGCATGCTCATGGATTTATTACGGTATTTACTGTTTGTTTGGTCCAAAAGTATAGATAGATGGTTCTTTATTTTTTTTCATGCCAATTACTTTTTTTACCCCTATATATTCTGGTAGCCTTTTATGTGTGTGAGGACATAACAGTAAAAAGCCAGCAAAATAAGGCTTTGCTTTATAGAAGTATAGATATAGATAGATGAGGAATGCTGATAAAAAAATTATACATCTGTTGATTCAAAAAAATTCAATTTTTTTTTTATACATGTTATAGAATTTCTATAAAGAGTACAAAATTGCAACCAATTTAGTGACATCTGTTGATTCAAAGTCTTTCTAAAAATATTCTATGTATGAGTTTCTATAGATGTCTATTCTTTGCTTGTCAGTGCTTTGGAGAACTTGGATTTGAGATTGGATATTGTTGGCACTGATGATACACTGATCACCATCACAATGAAAGATTTGAAGGAAGGTCTCAGATCCCTATTAAATAGCAAAAAAAGAAAAAAAAAAGAAAGCCATACTTTTGAACATTTGTATATCTAATAGATTTTCCAATGGAAGTTATATCTATTAGAATTTCTAGTAGATCATTCACTCAGAGAACTGTGGTGGTGGGGGAATAACATGCATCACTTCTCGAGTTTATCCTACATTGATCTCAAGAGGTATGGAACATGGTGATATCCCCAATCAGCTGAAAGAAAGAGCACTGGAAAAGACGGAATATTTTTTATATCAACTGAGATTTGGCTAGAGAAAAAAAAAACAAACTTACCTGTGTATTACAATAGTTCTTTCATAATAACTGTGATATTCTTTTACTAAATTTGTACATTCCTCTTATGCTACTTTCAGACTAATTAGCACTGTCCTGTGACTACTCAAAAATCAATACTTGAAAAATTGAAACCAAATAATAGGGAGTTTGCTGTTAGTGTTTCAGAGCTTTAACTGAGAATTTTCTACGCTACAATTTTGCTTCAGTTATTCTAGTTAGTATTATGTGGATTGCTTCATCAATCATGAAGGTCCTTTGTATGCATCAAATCAATATACTTTTGATCTTAAGTGAATCTATAAAGAGTGGTTGTATGACTTTACTTACTATCAGATTATTAGTGACGGTAAGCTTATCAAAATAAATTTACTCGAATCATAGGCATCCTCCAATAAACATGTTATCCGTTTATCATCATGGGTGAAGCGATATATCGATAAAGTAGCAGGTGTTTGTTTTGTACCTGAATATCGCGAAGCCTAACACAGGAACCAGCTTCGTCCATCAAGTCAATAGCCTTATCAGGGAGGAAGCGATCGCTGTCAAAGATAACAAATATATGTAACTAAACTAATAAAGGAAAATACAATTTTCAATTCCATATTTAAAATTTTTATTCCAATATATATGTAAAAGAGCAATAAAAGAGTTAATTGATTAATGAAAAACTTAATCTCCCAGGATCTAACAACTGATTCAGAAAACAGCATGATTTGGAGTTGTTGGCCACTTACCCTAATAACGAAGTAATGGCGTATGGTCGACTGCGGCAGGCGAAGCGGCTACGGCGGGTGTGGCGGCGGGCGCAGCGAATACGGCGGGTGAAGCGCCTACGACGGACGAAGCGACGGTGCTACGGCCGACGTAGCGGCTACAACGGCGAACCGTCTACGGCGGTCGAAGCGACAGTGGTACGGCGGACGAAGCGACGGTGGTGGGGTTGATTGCGACGACCGATGAAGGGACGGCTGGTGGCAAAGAGAGGATTGATTTTTTGAGAGAGGGAGAGGAACAGACGTGCGGGAATTTGGATAGGGAGGGAGAGGAATGGACGGGTGGGGAATTTTTTTTGATAGAGAAAGTTTGATTTGGATTAGAATTACGGTTGTGACCTTCTTTGGTGTATGGTTCAGGGGTAAAATTTGACAGATTTAACCCTACATTATTTTTTAGGTGTGTTATGTACATGAGGGCATAATAGTAAAAAGCCGCCAAAATGAGGCTTTGCTTAATAATAGTATAGATGAATGACAATTTTCAATAGATGTAAGGGTAAGAAGAATACTTATTGTAGCAATATGACAAACATGTGAGTAGACATCAAATAAATCTACCCCATTTTTCTCAGTCAATCTGTTAGCTACTAAAAAGCATTAAAATTGCTCCTGAACAATCAAAATTAAGTTTCTTCTACAAAACCCCACTTACTTACTATAGTTTTAGCCTCTTTCGGCAAATCAACTAAATTAAAGTATTATTGTATGACACAGAATCATCTTATTGTCTACTAAAGACTCTTCTTAGCTCATTTGTCATTCAAATTTTCAAGTGTCAGTAAGGCTAGTTCTTGATTCCAACTGTGAATCATTGAACATGTCTGTATGACTAGATTATTTCATACATTAATCTTTGATGAACATATCCTCAAAGAACTTTGCAAGTCTAGATTCTTCTAACACAAATTAGATAGATCCAACATCTGTCCACAGAGTTACGTTCTGCACTTTCTAAGCACACAAATATTTGTTGTAGGTCCTACTTTAGGCCTTCTAGGGTCATGTACTCTAACAAAAGTATCACAACACACATTTTCACTTTAACAAAACTGTTTGTGTTTTCATACCATGATTTACAAGGTGTATTCAATTTAGAGTGTAGTAACACATTAGAGATATGATTAACAATACAACATCACTCATAATTACATAAGACAAACAACAGTCAATAATATAGAATTCAACATTTCACTAAGTGTTTGATTCTAACTTTTATCAATACCGTTTGACTGTTGTAAGTAGAGTGCTCTAGAGATTATGCCCAATGCAAACTTCTCTAAAGTTGTTAAAACATATTCACTACCTCTATTAAATCTGAACCCTTGATTTTTAGCATTTAACTATAATTTTAATTCATTGAGAATAACAAGTGCTTCATTCTTCATATATATGACAGACTTATATTAATCATCTACAAAAGAGATTAAATACTTCTGACCAATAATCGTCTCATATAGTCACAAAGCTACTGAGATCACAAATATCAGAATGTATTGACTCAAGAAGTTGTGTGCTCCTAGAGACCATACTAAATGATTTTCTAGTGATTATAATCTGAGCACAACTTTCATATTTGTCATATTTTAATGAAGTGTCATTTTGTAGGGTTATGAGTTTTAACAATTTAATATATAGTTCATAGTGATTCTAAATTTCAAAACAACTTGGATGTTAAAGCTTTGACTCAATAGCTTTTAACTCCATTTCCCCACAGTTTTGATAATTAGATCACGTTTCCTCGCAAACAATTGAATATATAGTTCTCAAATCTTAGCCAATTATGCTATGTTCAAGAACACAATTAGAACTATTATTATTAATTGTCTCATTTGTTAAACTCAACTTATACATACGATTGACAATATATGAACTGTATAAGAGTTAATACAAAATTACTCTATCACATTTTTCAAAAATTATTTGCTTTCTCTAATGGTTCTAACAATGTCCACTAGCTCAAACACATTGAGCAAACAATTCTTTCCTTTACTCGTTCTTCATCATCTTCATAACGCTAAATGAGATAATGACTAGTATATTATAATTCAACTTTGCACACACAGTACAACAAACGAGATGGAACACAACGTAACTAGTAGAGTCATATTCTACATTAAGAGATGCTCTCTCCTAAGTTACAGATATTTGTTATACATCTTATACAATTTTATTTTATTTTAAATTTTAGAGAGGCAAATATGTAATCTCACACAAACTGCAAACAATGGATTTGTCAAAATATCTATACACGTAGTATGATAAAGCACTTAACAACCCTAAACATGCTAGTTTTCCAGAGTGAGAATAACTATGATCTAAAACTCTCAATCATATGATTAAACGCACAAAACGTTAACACATTTATCACATGAAAAATACTGAGAAAATTAAAGTAGATCATACCGACACTTCAAGTTAGAAGTGGTTTTCCAAATTCGATGGAGAAGCCTGCGTAGTGCAGACTTATCATACCATGATGCAAATCCATGTCTCCAACATACACACACAATTTGTAGGTAATATTAAAGTTCCTACATTCATCAAATTGTTAAAGATTAGCCAATTAAACAAATTATTAGCACAATCTAATTCTAGCAACAATTTAATTGGAGATCCGAATTTTATAGTCAACATACAGTTTAACTTATCAAAATAGGTATTGTGTTTTTAGCACATAGCCAAAACAACTGTTCAACTTGTATTTAATTTAAACAAGTGATTAAAACAGTCTTGAACTTAACCACTTAGCATCATAGTAATTCTATAATTCAAAACATAATTTTAGAACGAGTGTTTTGAACTTCCAGCACATAGCAAAATATTTAACAGGAATTTAATACGAGGGAATTAAAGAACTTATCTTTCACTGTCTCTTCCCCTTCAATTGATTAGACTCATCTCTGTTGGGAACAAATCCAAACAACAAAGCATTCTGCGCCAAAGAGATCCAGCATCGAACACCTTCTGTGTGTCTTAACAGATCAGATGATGAGATACAAGAATTCTCTTCACTGTCTTCTTCTTCAATTAGGGTCCACTGTAGATCTTCTTCAATTAAATTCCACAGACAGATTTTGAAGAAGAGAGATAAAGGATCTTCACTGTCTTCTTCTTCTTCAATTAGGGTTTCACACAGATCGAAGAAGAGAGAGAAGGAGTCGGCGACTTGCGATCGGAGAAGAGAGAGAGATGACCGGTGCGACCCAGTGGGCTTCGACGCCTGCTGACTCGCGACGGGCGGCCGACTTCGCAGCGGGTCGCCGAGCGTTGCGTACGGCGAGCGACGAGTGCGGCGAGCGACGCGTGCGGCGAGCGACGGACCCAGCGACGCGATCGGCGTTAGGGTTCCGATGTGATCCGGCGGCTACTGAGGGATCCGACGGGATTGAAGAAAACCAATGGTATTCCCCTTAATTAATCTCACAAAAATTAATAAATATCTCAAGATTGTTAAATTCTGTGAGGAAATTAGCAATTGGGAATTAGGGTTTTATCTCTAGATCTAAGTTGCTTGAGATATTCACCCTAGGTATCAAAATTGGAATACCTAGACTGCTATCACAAGCCAGTATTTATAGCTAAATACTGGTTTGGGTATCGGGTTATAAGCCCACAAACCCGCGTTCCAATATCCAATCAATTGTACGTTCATTACACGTGTTACACATATGCACGTGCTATATTTATATAGAGAGAATATACCAATATATCCAACATATATGTGTAGAAAAAATCGAGTGGTTTGGATGTCATTCACCCATACATCATGTGGGTCCAATTTGTGGTTCAATTTGTATTGCTATTGAAATCGGTCATTTTTCAAATACATGATGAATGGATGAATGACCGCTAAACCACTTGATTTTTTCTACTCATACATCCATTAGTATGATAAATATGATGGATGGAGTGGATCTTCCATAAGGGCCCCACCAAGTGAGTAATCACTTTGTGTGAGGAAAATTTCATCATACTCAATATGAGACTCACTTTTCTCATATATATGTGTGTGTGTGTGTGGCTACAGCCTTGTTCTAAAAAAATAAAATAATAATAATAATAAAATTGAAGTTTTAGACTCTTATTTATAAAATGGTTTGTTGTATGAGTTTCGCTGGAGATTAAATTTAAAAGGAGCCTAGAGCATTACAATGCATATAGTTGTTGGTTTTTGACTTGTTAACTGTTAAGCTCAACGAATGGTATTTATGTTATGGACATACATTTGGTGAATAATAAACTCTGGGGAGGGTAATTAAATTGTATTTTGTGAAATTTTAGGGGTGACATATGTGATTTAACCAAGTTATTTTTCAAGCGATTGTAAGAATTGTGGATCACTTGGCTGACAATTAGGCTATATTGGTTATGATGTTGTGTAGTATCTTATTCTTTGGTTATAATACCTTTACCTCCAACCTAAAGTTATCTCTGAACTTGGTGTTTGGAAGAAAGAGAGCACTCCCAGGTAAGAAAAAATATATAAGATTGGAGTTTGGATAACTCCATTCATCTCAACTTTTAGGGTGGGATCCAAAATTAGTATGAAGCGGGTCAAGTCAAGGTTAGGATAACTAGATTTTGTAAAGTTCAGTGAGATAACTCCATATCTCCAGTTTTAAAGAAACAAAATAATGATAATAATAAAATTGAAGTTTTAGACTTATTTATAAAATGGTTTGTTGTTTGAGTTTCGGTGGAGATTAAATTTAAAAGGAGCCTAGAGCATTACAATGTATATAGTTCTGGTTTTTGACTTGTTAATTGCTAAGCTTAATGAACGTTTTTTTTTTGGATAAAAGATGACTAACGTCATCGCTTCATTAACAAACTATTAACGAAACACAGTACCAGCTGTTACAAAGTACTAAATCTAGAAAGTCCAGATACAAAACCCAGTACCTGAAGTACATCATTTACAAAATCCATTACTCTAAATACTAAAGAAAAAGCAACTCAATAGAGAAGGCGTGTAGGTCACTCCTATCAACTCCTGACACCTGCCCCAGTCTAATGTTCCTCCCCCTGGCGCAATGTTCTCTATCCACCCCCTCCCAAGGAGCTGACTCCAACTACTCCTCGCCTCCCATACACATCCTCTTCTTTCCACCTGTAATAACATTCCAATCATGAGAAAATGATAAAATTTTATGCATAAAAAATGTGAGACTCTTATCAATCTTATTGAAGCAGAAGCCGTTACGATCAAGCCATAATCCCCACAAGGTTGCAGCAACAGAAATCTCCCACGACTCTCTATTATCTTTCCTAATTCTATTTAGTCTGAAAAATCCCCACACGTCTGAACACGACCTAGAGCACTCTGGAATCCTAAAGCCTAAAACCACCAGCTCCCACACTCTTCTAGCTCTAGGACAGAGAAAAAGCAAGCGAATCGTGTCTTCGTCTTCCTGTTGGCATCTATCACACGTACTGTTGACAATCATGTTTCTTCTCTTTAGATTGGCTTTGGTAAGGATCGCATCGTTGATAACCAACCATAGGAAAACTCTGACCTTTAGAGGAACACGTAATGCCCAGATAATATCTGCCTCGTACTTTCGCAGGCCCCCATCATTCAACCACTTATACATAGACCGCACTGTGAATGAATGTGTTGAATTTAGGTTCCAAATTCTTTCATCTTCTGCGCTGTCCGTGTACTATCCCTCCCTCCTAATAAAAGAGTTCATATTCCAAAGCTGGACTAGACAATCTTGATCTAGATTTTGTTGTACGTCTATGGTCAGCGTTTTATTCCGCCAAACATCCGCTACGAGGGAATCGTTGTTGATGGTAGTTGACGCTGCTTCTGGAAAAAGGCTGATAAGTGTGTTGTTCCCACACCATTTGTCCTTCCAAAATCTAGTCATTTTCCCATTCCCAATCCTGCATATGGTGTTGTCATGATATATCGACCCAACTTTAGCCACTCCTTTTCAAATAGGTGACGCTTTCCCTCGTCCTGTAGCTCCTCCGAATCTGAACTTTTTCCTCTTCTTGTAGGAGTCGAAAGATTTGCTCCACCAGATATTCTTCTTATTCCTCATCTTCCACCACTATTTGCATAACAGCGCCTTATTCATCGCTCTTAACTCTAAAACACCCAATCCTCCGAACTCCTTTTGTTTGCAAACTCTACCCCATTGAATAAGATGTACTCCTTTTCTATTCTCTACCGCACCTTTCCATAGAAATTTCCTCCTCACTTTATCAATTTTGTTAATCACCCAGTTTGGGAACTCGTACAACGACATCATATAGATTGGAATGCAACTGAGAACTGAATTAATCAGCGTCAGTCTGCCTCCCAGAGAAAGGAATTGCCCCTTCCACCCAGCCAATCGTTTGCTGATTTTTTCGATCAGATTGTTCCAATCCTCCCTCGTCAATGGTCCCGGTCTCAGCGTAGATCCCAAATATGTAACAGGAAACGCGCCCACCTCGCACCCTAAAATGGTCCCAATAGTCGTAATCGGAGCTGAGGTCACCTCGGAAATAGGAATGACAACTTTTGGTCGCGTTAATCTTCATCCCTGACCATGCTTCAAAACATTTGATCAATGTACCCAATGTTGTAGCTTCCTCCTCAGTCGCTTTCCCGAACATAAGAGTGTCGTCCGCATATTGGAGTATAGAGATCGATTGGGGGACACCTTTAACCGAGATACTCCTAATAGATCCCCCCTCTGTACTTCTTTTGACTATTTCCGCCAGCCCGTCAGCGACTATAGCAAACAAAAGTGAGTATAACGGATCGTCCTGTCTGAGCCCTCTCTTACACCTAATTTCTTTACCTCTCTCTCCGTTAACCTGAACATTCGATTTCCCGCCCTTAAGACACATCTGAATCCACTGTCTCTATTTTAGACCGAACCCTTTTAGTTTCAGCGCCTCGTCCACAGAATCCTATTCTACCGAGTCGTAAGCTTTTTGAAAATCCAACTTCAGAACAAACCCATCGACTTTATCTTTAGATCCTCTGAAAACAACTTCGTGGGCCGAGGCGATACAATCCATAATTTTGCTTCCCTTGATAAAGCCACTCTGAGCCTCTCCTACCACATCCTTGAGGTTCAGAGCTAGCCTTCGAGCGAGGACTTTCGTAATAATCTTAAACGATCCGTTCAGCAAACTAATTGGTCACAAATCATCTATCGATCTAACCTCTTTCTTCTTCGGGATTAAGATAATGTTAGCATAGTTTAGTCTTTCAATCCCGCTTTCCCGTTGAAAACCTCTATAAGAATATTCATGAAATCTGATTTAATAATGGTCCAAAAGCTCTTATAGAAGAACAAAGAAAATCCGTCCGGTCTTGGCGCTTTGTCCTGCCCGATCTCCTTAACCGCGTCGTACACCTCTTCCTCTGTAAAAACACCTTTGATTCGCTACCTTCAATCCTCGAAGATTCTCACATATCAGTGCACAACTTGCATCTATTGGACAATCGACCACCAAGAATACTTTTAAATCTAGCGTCTATATGATCCCTAATGTTGACTTCGTTCTCAGTCCAAACTCCCTCAATACTCAACCCGTTAATGTTGTTAATCCTCTTCCTCTCGTTGGCCGTCTTGTGAAAAACTTAGTGTTTGCGTCCCCTTTTTTCAGCCATTGTATTCTAGATCGTTGCTTCCAGTACAGTTCTTCCATCTGCTCTAATTGAAAGATTTCACTTCTACTTGCCCTAAGCTCGTCGTCCATATTTGTTGAAAGGACACCCTGCTCTTGTAGTAATTCCAGCTCCACAATTCTATCCTCTAGCATTTGAACCTTCCTTTTTTTTCTCCGAATTCTTTAGATGCCCAACTCTTCAACCTCCTGCGCAACCTTCTAATTTTTTCAATCCAAATACCTATCGCTCCTACCTTCCCAGTGTCACTACTCCAAGATTCCTGAATAATCGTTCGTAATCCCTGATGTAAAGTCCAAGCCTTTTCAAAGCAAAATTAATGTCGAGCGCCCTTATAACCAATGCCACAATCTAGCCCCAACGGGCAATGATCGGATGTCAATCTAGAAAGGGATTTAACAAAGGCTAATGGGAACTCCTCTTCCCAATTGGCCGATACCAGAATTCTATCAAGTTTTGCGAGAATGGGGTTTGATTGCATATTTGACCACGTGAATCTCCTATCAGAACTTGCAATCTCCATCAACTCTAGCTCGTGAATGATATCGTTAAAGTTGTCTCTATCTTCCCTGCTCGCACCTCTACCATTGTGCTCGAATCCAAATCTGGTGATGTTGAAATCTCCTCCCACCACCCAAGGGTCAGACCACGAGTTTCTAATATCTCTTAATTCGTTCCAAAAGGACTGTCGAGCCCTAGATTCATACGGGTGGTGAATAGAAGAAACCATTTGCACTTGGTTATCCCCTCTATGCCTAATTCTAACCGTAACCGAAAAATCTCCAATCAAATCGTTCAGGATCTCAAAACGGTTGGTATCCACCCCAATGGCTATACCTCCTGAATATCCACTAGCCGACTTAAATCTCCACTCGAATGCCCCAATATATTTAAGGTCGCGAAAGTCGCTTACGGATGTGTCAGCTACTATAGTTTCTTGAAACGCACAATTACTCAGTCTTCTTCTAGCTATGGTTTCTCCTATAAGCTTTTTCTTAGTTTTTTGCCTCATCCCTCTAACATTCCAGAAAATGTATAACATGGAAACGAATTTGACGTCTACCCTCCTAAGACCTCTAAACCCAGAGAAAGACCTACCGTCCTACCGTCCTACTCTATTATTCACTCCTCCAATGTAATTAATTTGTTTTAACTGTTCAACTCTTGTGGGGCCCATAGCAATGCCGTAAAGACTCGCAAAATAAATCAATGAATCGTCATTCAACAATTGAAGAATTGAGGTGTTACTAATAAGCATACCTTCGCATGCCGACGCCGGTTCTTTTGCTTTGGCCGCAGCTTTGATAAGTTCCTCTTCACTCGGACCATAGGATCCCCACATATCCAACTGCCTTTTACTTCTCCTATGATACTCCACTATTGCCTTTGGGCTAGCACCTACGCATGTATCGTCGTTTTCTCCTCCCGCTAGCTCGTCTACCTGTTTTTCCCAAGCCTCTGTGTCCATATCTGATACATGCTCCTCATCTGCTACTCCTTCTAGAGCCCCAATCATCCAATCGTCATCGCAGGTGCCCTGCAACTGCCTCTCATCGTCGATAGAAAAATCTGCAGTGCCTTGATCCGCCAGTTGCTCTGAGACACTGAATGTAATCAGATGAGCCGTGTTAGAATGGGACGACTCGCTAGCCGCACTTGTAATTTGTGGTTGCTTCCCTTTGATTGCCACACTTTCTTTTGTGTTATTGTTAAATTTTTTGAACAAATGAACATCCTCTATCTCTGTAAGTGTATTTTTACCGGTTGCATTAAATTCCAGTGCTCTATTAACAGCCGCTTTAATTGCTGCTTCAAAATCCCCTCTTGATAAAGTCAAAATGTCACTATTGATTTTGAGAGCAACACTGTTCTCCATCACTCCTTCGTCTACTGGTTTCTTCAAAAATGCTCTCGATCTCTTTACCCTTGACCGTAGACTGATTGGCTAAAGGAATCTTTCCATCCGCTGCAAAGCAACGCTGCCCTTCTCTTATCGAAACCTCCTGGTTAAAAACCCCCTGGTCTTTACACATAGTTAGGCTCTGCAAAGTAGTCCTCTGAGCTAAGCCCTGTGTAGTAGTAGGCTTTATAGAGAACTCCCCCACATCTTTCAATCTACTAGGTATCACTTCATCAACAGAGTTGGAGTCACTTCCCCCTTTTTCGGGAGCGGCAAGTGGATGGCTATGAAGCGAAGGTACGATCCTAGGCTCTGTGTACTCCCCATCTTTTGAAATTTGAACGACTCGATCAGCCGCCCGTGAGACCAAATCCGCCTTAGACGCTTCTTCCAAAAGCTCAAGATTGATCGAATGGCTGGGATTTAATTTCCTCACATCCAACGAACACCCGTCATCCTCAATCTCTCGCTGATTCAATTGGGACCGTTCGTTTCCTCCTTCATAGTTCCCAGGTCTGAAAGAAACATTTTTCTTTGTCTCTACCACGATCTTGACGTCAAAAACATCCTGATCGAAGTCTACCTTGATCATCGTTGGAACATCTTCTTTACGCTCAACCCCGACTTGAATACAGGCATATTCTCTTCTCTCTTGTAATAGCGTGTTCTTGTCGATGTCGACCACCATTCCAAATTCTCTAACTAGATTCTGGAACCCTGATTTTACCCAACAATGATAGGGGAGATTAAAAATTTGTATCCATATCGCTGACATTTCCTCTGGTTTTGACGCTTCGATGGCTCGATGCCACCTTGCAAATGTAACATAGAAGCCCCTCCCTTCAATACCCTTCAACGCGATAACTTCCT